>JAOTRH010110868.1:0-15347 GCA_034768845.1 Heliamphora exappendiculata | reverse complement strand
AATTAATTTATATAGTCAGTAGTCAGTACTAAATTAATTACCCCAAATATCCCGTTCAATACACACAAAGTGTACTGACACAGAGAGTCGGAACAATAGACGACGCTATTATCTGTTTCCCGTAACCAAGACTGGCCTACTAAAACTCTGTGCCACAGTCGTACCAATGGTATGTCCATTTTTATCTAAACTGTGAACATAAAATATATATTCTGCAAGAACCTAAAATTTGGTCTTCTGTGTGTAAGTCGTACTCTACACATCAAATTAAATACTATACAGAATATTGGATATCCATGCATAACAAAAAAATGATATGCATACATTGCTCATAATGATTCTCATAAAAAAATTAATTTTATTAAAATTAAATACTAAAAACATAGTTTTCAGTATACCAACCCTAACAATCTCCCACTTATACTTAAAACTATGCTGCCATACATCTGACTCACATGCCCTCTACATGACTATCAAAAGTCTTAGCTGGTAAGCTCTTTGTAAATGATCTGCAATGTTGTCCCCTGATGCAATCTCTATGTCTGACTGAAAATTTAAGTCTGCGTACCCCAAAGGTACTAGATTATCTGCCTGGTAAACCAACATAATCTTTAGTCCTTTTTAAGTACTTGATTATATTCTTTACCGCAGTCCAATACTCCTGCCTTGGATTGGACTGATATCTGTTAACCATGCCAACGACAATGCAGATGCCGGATCTAGTGAAAAGCATAGCATACATAAGGCTTCCTACTGTCGAAGCATAAGGAACCACATTCATCCTCTTTGTCTCATCAGGTGTCTTAGGACACTGATCATTGGATAGAGTGATTCCATGCCTGAAAGGGAGAAACCTTTTCTTGGATTCGTGCATGCTAAAACGAGCAAGGATATCATCGATATACTTTGCTTATGATAAGCCCAACATCCTTTATTTCTGATCTCGCACAAGCTTGATCACAAGAATGTGACTGGCTTCTCTCAAGTCCTTCATATCAAATTGTCCAGATAACCATACTTTAACCGTAGATAATGCCCCCACATCGTTTCTGATGAGCAAGATATTATCTACATAAAGTACTAGAAAGATCACCACACTTCTGCCACGCTTCTTGTACACACTAAACTCATCCGGACTTTGATCAAAATCATAAGGCTTTATAGCTTGATCAAATCGAGTGTTCCAAGACCTCGATGCCTACTGAAGTCTATAAATGAATTTCTTAAGCTTGCACAATATATGCTCCTGACCCTTTGCAATAAATTCGTCTGGTTATATCATGTAGATACGCTCGTCAAGATTTCTATTAAGAAAAGCTGTCTTAACGTCAATTTACCAAATTTTGTAATTGAAATGTGCGACAATGGATAAGAGAATCCAGATAGACTTAACCATGGCTGCCGGTGAAAAGGTTTCTTCATAGTCGATCTCTTCTTTCTGAGTAAACCCTTTAGCAACAAGCCTAGCTTTGAAGGTTTTAACCTTCCCGTCTACTCCTCTCTTTCTCCTATAGATCCACTTGCATCCAATGGATTGTATCCCTTCGGGTGGTTCTACAAGTTCCCAGACCTAATTAGAATACATAGATTTTATCTCTGAATTCATAGCCCTTTGCCAAAGATCTGCATCTTTGTCTTTTAGTGCTTCATTATAGTTACATGGCTCGGTATCTAGTTCAGTCGAGATCTTGTCAAATAACTCTCCCAAGAACATGATGGCCTAACAAGGCTTCAATAACCAATTTTGATGATAACAAACTTATATATATCTAATTGTGCAAATTAAGTTTGGTTATAGAAAATATACACTTAGCACAATTCAAGATATACAAATGGAAGCCATGATGCATAATTCCAAGTCAAGATTATTTGGCAACAAGTTTTTTTGTGGATCAATTGCAAAAATGATTGAGATATTGAAGACTTGAAGAACAAGATTGTAAAATTCAATTTTAGGATCTATGTACACTCATATGACTAATGGATATATGTTTTTGAAGCTCATAGGAATCCTAAATTTCTTTAAAATATTTTTTCAAAGCATAAAAAGATCAAACCTTTTTGGAAAATCAAAAAACTGGATTTTTGATGATCTAATCGACTGAGGTTTTCCATCCAGTCAACTGAACAGACTATCAAAAATAAGTTTTCAGATCTAACTCAGTTTAGTCGACCGAACCTTGAAGTTCAGTTGACCGAAGTGCAATTCAGTCGACCAAATGAGTCTCTTCAGTCGACCGAACAGACTTAAATTTTGAAATTTTATAAAATCGGCTAGTTTGAAAATCCCATATTTAGCCCAATGGCTAGTTGATTTTTGGAGCCTATAAATAGAGGCCTTGCGCTAGTGTTTTATTCATTCCAAGCCTCTCAATCTTTCTCTCTTGCTTACTACTTCATTATGCTTTAAAATCTTGATTTTACAAATCACTTATGAGAGAAAATCATTAGTCTTTCCTCTTGAGCTTTATTTCATATTTTTTGAGAAGTGAGTTTAGAGATTCATTGTTGTACCTATTTGCTCATTTAAGGAGCGTTCTTTATACACTCTCGTATCATTCTTCTTGATTTGTATTTGAGAAAGGTGATTCTCAAAAGAGGTTAATCCGCCTACAAGGATTGGGTTAACTTGAGAATGGTATATTCTCAAGTAGAGGCTACTCCGCCTATTGAATGAGAGGTAGTGAAATCGTAATAGCGGTTGGCTTGGGGCAAGGACGTAGGCCGTTGCGCCGAACCTTGTAAAAATTGTAGTGTTATTTTTCTTTTGCTTTTACTTTCTTAATTATCTTGTTGTTTATTATAACACACACTCACACTCTTGTATTTGATTTCTTAATTCATTACTCGTTCTTGTGTTTGCTAAAACTAAGAAAAAGTTTTTAAAAACTAGAAGTTGTAAAAATAATTTTTATACTCATATCTTATAACAAAAGATTTTTGTATTTAAATATTTGACTTATAAAGGTTTGTATTATTAATACAAAAAGGGATTGAATCTAGTTTACAAGAAGGCTTTTGGATCAATTAAATCATACTTGCAAGTAAGAGTTGAAAGCTACACTTTATCTTACATTGTTAAACCAAGAAGAAGTGTTCTTATCATACACTTATATTTAAATATTTCATTTCTCATATCTCTCAATTCGAATCAAAATAATGAATATTAAATATATGCAAATCAATACTTTTTTTGAATTAAGAGGACAAGTATTATTCATAATAACCTTGGGATGTAAATTAATTTATATAGTGAGTATAAAATTAATTACCCAAAATGTCATGTTCAATACATACAAAGTATACTGGCACAGAGAGTCGAAACAATAAACGACACTATTATCTATTCTTCGTAACCAAGACAGGCCTACTAAAACTGTGTGCCACAGTCGTACCGATAGTATATCTATTTTCATCTAAACTGTGAGCATAAAACTTATATTCTGCAAGAACTTAAAATCTGATCTTCTGTGTGTAAGTCGTACTCTATATACCAGATTAAATACTATACAGAATATCGGACATCTATGCATAACATTGAAAAAATAATAACATATATTGCTCATAAAGATTCTCATAAAATAGAAAATTAATTTTATTAAAATAAAATTAAATACTAAAAATATAGTTTTCAGTATACCAACCCTAACATTTAGATCGTGAACAGAGCCATGATTCGAGCTTCTCTTAAGAAAAGTTCACATGAGCTATGGAATAGAAGAAAATCTATCTTCAGCTATTTTCATGTTTTTTGCTGCAAATGTTTTGTTTTGAGCAATAACAAAGAGCTTTTGAGAAAGTTTGAAACAAAATCTGATGAGGGTATTTTTTTAGAATATTCTATATCTAGTAAAGCGTATAAAATCTTCAACAAAAGGACCTTTGTTGTTGAAGAGTTTATTTATGATGTCTTTAATGAATCTAACCTCGGTTCTTCTAAGAATTTTTGTGAAGATAACCTTATCAACATTGAAAAGGGACTTGAGGATATCTTCATCAAGGATCAAGAGGAACAAAATAATGAGAAAAACACCAGTGAGCAGCAAAATGCAGACCAATAGGCGAAAGGTCCTTCAAATCAAAGACATGCTGATCTTTCAAAAAAATAGAGGTATGCTCATGATCACCCAAAAGACTTGATAATTGGTAACCCTACTCAAGGAATAAAAACTAGATAATCTCTTCATAATGTTTGTGGTAATCTAACATTTTTTTTCAGACTAAACCAAGAGATTTTGAGGAAGCTAAAAATGATGATTTTTGGATCTTAGCTATGCAGGAAGTGCTAAACCAATTTAAAAATAATAAAGTTTGGACTTTAGTCCCAATACTTAAGAATCACTCCATCATTGGAACAAAATGGGTCTTTAAATATAAAATAAATGAGAATGATGTAGTTCTTAAGAACAAAACTCGATTGATAGCCCAAGGTTATAATCAAGAAGAAGCCATTAAGATATTACTTACTTTTGTTTGCTTTAAAAATTTTAAACTTTATCAAATGGATGTCAAAAGTGCCTTTCTAAATAGTTTTATTTATAAGAAAGTCTTTGTAAAATAACCTCCTGATTTTAAAAACTTAGACTTCCCAAATCATGTTTACAAACTTTTCAAGGCTTTTTACAGTTTGAAACATGCACCCATAGCTTGGTATGAAATGTTAAGAAAATTCTTTATTGAAAATGAGTTTTTAAAGGACAAAATTAATACAATTCTTTTTATCAAGTCTAAGAAAAAAGATATGCTGGTTGTGCAAATTTATGCTGATGATATTATATTTGACTCAACTAATGAGAACCTCTACAAGGACTATGCTAAGTACATGTATGGTGAATTTGAAATGAGCATAATGGGTGAGCTCAACTATTTTCTTAAACTTCAAATCAAACAAAATCAATAAGGAATGTTCATCAATCAATCCAAGTACACTAAGTATTTGTTAATGAGGTTTGATATGTTGAATGCCAAACCTATGAAAACTCCCGTGTGTCCTTCAACAAAACTGAACAAGGATGAAAATGGTAAGCCAGTTGAGAAAAAGAGATATTGAGGTATGATCGGGTCACTGCTCTATTTAACTACTGGTAGATCTCATATCATGTTTAGTGTTTGTATGTGTGCTGGATTTCAAACTAATCCTAAAGAATCACATGTAACTATTGTTGAGAGTATCTTTAAATACCTATTAGGTACAAAAAAGCCTAGGATTATTCTATCCAAGAGGAATACATTTTGAATTATTTGACTATTCTGATGCAAACTTTGTTGGATGTAAAATAGATAAGAAGAGTACTAGTGGAACATGCCAATTTCTAGGACACTCCCTTATATCTTGGTTTAGTAAGAAACATAACTCAATAGTCTTATCTACAGATGAGACTGAGTACATAGCAGTTGGTAGCTGTTGTGCACAAATTCAATACATAAAACAGCAACTAGGAGACTATAATATAAGATTAGATCACATCCCATAAAATGTGACAACACTAGTGCTATTAATATATCCAAGAATTCAATACAATATTTAAGAATAAAGCACATTAATTATCTAAAAAAAAAGAATAAAGAACATTGAAATCAGATATCACTTTATAAGAGATCATGTACAAAAAGAAAACATAAAACTTGAATTTGTAGGCACAGACCACCAACTTGCTGATATCTTTACCAAACCACTTAATGAAGAAAGAATTTGCTATATAAGAATAGAACTTGGTATGCTATGTACTCCAAATTGATGTTTATATGACATCCTAACTATGCCTTTTTGCTGCATTTCATTCTTTGTTTTGCTATCTGAAAGGTCTTGACACAATTTTAACAAGTGTCGACATAAGTGTGAAAATGTTAACACATCGCTATAGAGTATCGACACAATTTGAGAAAAGTATCGACCCGCAGCTATATAGTGTCGACACAATATATTATCCTACCTTTTGTGAGAAAGGTGTCGACACAAGGATGCAAAGTGTTGACACTAAGAGCCAAAAGTGTCGACACAAGAATCCATTTTGGATACCCTCTTTGATGCTTGAAAAGTATCGACACCCAGAATGAAAATTTCGACACAATCCTCGTTTATAAAAGGCTATTTTCCCGCTTTTTATTTTTGCGCTCTCAAACTATTCATCTTCTCAACAAAAAAAATGTTTATCTCCTCTCTCTCTCTCTCTCTCACACGCACACACACACACTCTCTCTCTCCCTCTACACCAGAAACCGTAGTGTCGACAACATGCTATCAAGAACAATGGAAATAGGTAGCAAAAGAAAGGACACCGACGAAGGTGCCTTTTTGAGATTGAACAAAAAGAAGAAGAAGATGACGCTGAGTCAAGAGATGGGATTCAACACAACCTTAAAGTTTCAGTCGACTCAAATCAAAAACCTCTTTTACATCTCTTTCATCAATAAAAAAATCATGCCTAGTAGGCCTATCAATTTCTCTTTTTTCGATTCTACTGGAATGAAGTTTTCGTAATGGTTCAACACCCTAAGGTGGATGAGTCTTCTTGAAATCAAAGACTCCCAACTCTTGTGAGGCTTTTTTATGCTCACATGAAAGTTGTCGATCCTTTGAAAGACAAACAGATCACCATTTGAGTGAATAACACTAAAATTTCCTTTGACTACAAAACCCTTAACACTGCTCTGGGTATCCCGAATGGGGACAACTGTGTCCCTTGTCACCAAAAGAAGGGGACACTTGATTTCTTCTCCTTCCATGACGCTGTCAAACAAATTTTTAATGTTGAGACTGTGGATCTATCTAAACCTCTTGAGGCCAATATTTTGAGTCCTAAAATGAGATTGTAGCACCATTTTATAAACCACATTTTCCTACCAAAGTTAGGAAAATATGGTGATGTAACCTTCTTGCACATTTTTATAATGTGGTGCATAATAAAAGGCTTGAAACTCGATATTGGCTTTTTTTTTTGTTTGACATGCTCCACTCCAATTCCAAAACAGACACTTCTTTGCCCCGTAGCATGTACCTCACTAAAGTGTTTCGACACTTTGTTCTTGATCTGACCAAAGAGAAGGGGATTCCTTTCTCAAATCACTCCCTCTATGACAAAACAACCTTGAAACACATGCACATCATCAACCTTGAAGGGATGCAAGAGGTATGGACCAAGAAAGAACCCTATGCCTCTCCTTAGCTCCTCTATCACTCCCTCTATCAATCAAACTCCTCTTCCACCTCATCTTCGATCCCTGTCTCTCCTATAACCTTTAACCCCTTTCTCCAAGATCTCCTCCTCCTCCTCCTCAGTTTGACCATTCTTCCTTTCCTCCATCCTATTTTGGTCCTCCTCCCCCGCTTTAATTTACTGCCTCTATATCCTAATCTACTTTGTCCTCTTAACTGTTGGATGAGTTGACCTCTCTTGTTCAGAGTATGAGCTCATCCCTCTCCTCACCTCTGGCATCCCTTCACAAGCAAGTTGAGGCTGAGATATTCAACCTCGGTGCACGTGTAGATGTCATAGCCAACAGTATTGTTACCATCAATGAAAAAACCAAATGTCTAAGGAAATAAGTCAAATAGGCATGTGAGGATGGCCACATTCTTAGCCAGAGCATGGCCAAAAGTGTTGACCAAATTGTCCAGACAAATCAAAGAATTCTACAACAAGTACGCAAGGAATATGACAAAGGCGTGGTCATAGTAGTCTAGGAAAACACAAGAAAAGTTAAAGAACACTTAGCTTGGTTTAGAGAAGCATGGGCTAAACAATTTAAGAAAAAGAAGACCCCTGCTAAATGGGAAGCTAGGCTGAAGCAAGAAGCTGATTTGGCCCTCCTTGCCACATTTGAGATAATGGAAAAGGAAAAAGAATCTGAGAAATCTTCTACCTCCAAAGAACGAGCCATAGAAAGAAATAAGAAGTATGAAGAAAAGAAGGCATTCAAGCGCCAAATGGACGAATCTTGATTATGTTAAAAGGGGAGAAAAAAAGAGAGAAGAAAGTGAATCAATTGAAGAAAGTTGAAGTTTTCTATTAAAAATATTTCATTTTTGTGGTTGTGATTGTTGTGTTTGGAAAACATTTTAATTTATTGTTGGATGATTAAAATTTGTTTGGTCTGTTGGTTGTTCAAACATTTAAAATTCTATATGGTTAACTTCATGAATGCAATGCATGTAAAATCACATCTTTTTAGCATATCATGTGAATGTTTGCCTAAGTGTTTATATTTCTCTTGTTGATGAAATGATAGAATGATCAGTTATGCTATGAATGTTATAATTGTCTAACTTGTTGAGGCATCATATAAGGGGAGTACCCTTATAAAAAAAAATTAAATTGTTTTATAGAAAATGTTGTCATCATCAAAAAATGAAAAATTGTTAGTCAAACAGCATTTTATATAAGATTTTGATGATTTTATTAAACTAAATTTTCTAATTAAAGTTTTAAAAGATATTATTTTTAATGTTTTTCAGAAAGATTGAGTTGACCCTACACGCTAATGAGTTGACACATTTGCCATTTATGTTAACATTTAGTGCTAAATGGGTTGACACTCAGTGTTCTCGTACAGAACTTTTGTGTCGATACCAATTAACTTTTGGATCGACACTTACAAGCAATGCACGCTTGACAAATTCAAGTGTGCCAACACCATTAAGCTTTAGGGTCGACACCTCTAACGCTTTTCTTGAGACGTTTTAGGAAAACAGGTTGTGTCGACATTAATGATCGATTTTGTCAACACCTTCAGATTGAACTAGGATCTATGCTTAGTCGACACTAGCTACAACCTATGTCGACACCAAATCAAGGCCTAAAGAGCAAGATGAGTCGACACTAACATATATATGGGTCAACACTTCAGTACCTTGATGAAAATTAACTTGTGTCGACACCAATGCTTACATGAGTCGATACCAAGTGATCCTCTGGACTTCCTGATTCTTGTGTCGACACTAAAGAAGCAATGAGTCAACACCAAGACACCAAGAAATCTCCCGGACTCTGACCTATATATATTAACAACAATGAAGAGATGAGTCAACACCAAAGGCATCCTCCGAAGAACTAAAAGTTTGGGTCGACACCAGCATTCTAATAGGCAAAGTCGTTTGGCTGGGTCGACGCCAAAGATGAGAAGTGTCGACACAGTTTTTCTCGTAGCCAAAGTCATTTGGTTGGGTTGACACCAAAGAAGACCAGTGTCGATATCAATTTTTCAGTAACCAAAGTCTTTCAGCTTAGGTCGACACCAATGCCAACATGTATCGACACCAAAATTTCAGTAGCTAAAGTCTCTCAACTCGGTCGACACCAATGAAGATTGGTGTCGACACCACATAATACATGTTGTCGTTAGTCAACACAAACTCTGATATGAGTTGACACCAAGCTTTAAGATAGAGAATTGAAGTAATGAAAGGTTCGACACTAAATTGATTTTGAGTCGACACTAAGGTGTTGGCACAGAATATTTAAAAGATGGGTCGATACCTCATGAAGAATGAGTCGACACTTTTATCCGAGAACCAAGAACCAATTTGTGTCGATACCAAGGAGTTTTATATCGGCACCTACGACGAATTTCAAAAAAAGTGCTGGTTCAAATGGTGACTTTTTCAGAGTATTAATTGCTTCCGCCTACCACCAATGGTCATTTACTTTAGTGGGCTATAAAATGAGTAAATGTCAGAGCTTTGAATTTCTAGATTATTGTTCTATTCAAGTGCACTGAAAGCTCAAAATTTCTCTTTACTCATCCAGCCCAAAAACTTCATTTACTTCCTTGTTCATTAATTATCAAATCTTTGTAAGTAAGTGTTTGTGAGTTATTGTTCATATTTCTCAATCACATTTATTATAAAGCACGGTAAGTCACATTTGCTATCTTTAAGAGAGTGTTCAGCACTTCTTAAAAAGTACTAAAAAGAGTTTAGAATATAGGGAGTGTTTGTAGAACTTCTTTATGCTGTAAAAAGTTTTTGAATGCACATGTAAAGCATTCGTACATAGTAAAAATCCTCAAGAGGAGTCTTGAGTAGTAGACGTAAGTTTATAAGAAACTGAATCACTATAAATCCTTGGCGTCTGGTTAAATTTTTTCTCTTATTCCTTTAATTTTATTGCTACTTCTTTATTTGTGCTTATTGCCATATTTGTTGTGTGAAATTAAATAAATTTTTTAGAAAGTGTTTTAAATAGTTTATATTTTTTTTAAAACTCAGTTCACTCCCTCTTCGATTTTCTAGGACTAACAATATGACTCTGGTCAGCCTTGTTGAGGAGTCTATATCAAATGTGGAAGCTGAGAATTCAATTTGTAACTCTATTAGCTCAAAATACCTAGAAGATACCTACATAGGGGTTGAGGGGTTGAGGAAGTTACAGTAAAGGAGGCAATAGAAAAAGAAGGTCAGCAAAGGGGTGAAGGCAGTAATGCTCAGGAGGGAGGCAATGATGAGGACCAATGGGGCAAAAGAGGGATAGCTAGAGTATGAGGTAGCTAACATCAAGGCAAACACAGATGGAGAAATCTTGCATGAAAATGGACATTTAGGTAATGATGTAGTTAAAAGTAGGCAACTTCAGTTAGTTACAAAATGAGGGAGAAACAAGAAGAAAAAGCTTCTACGGGAATTAGGCCTTTTTAGTGTTAAGGATTCTCGAGACAGTGGCAAAAAAGAGGATTAGAAGTCAACAATCGCTGGATCAATCTTCCCTCTGTACTCATAATTTCCTAAACATAAATAATATTATTAGAAGGGAGGTTGAAATGGTGTTAGAGATGAGAAGGATTTTAGGTCTTAATTTGGAAGGAGATGAGGTGCAGATCCTATCAACAATTATGGCTATGGAAGAGGCTGATGAAAGGATGAGGAAGAGGTGGGACAATGACAAATAAGTTATGAGATTATTGTCTTAGACTGTAAGGGAATGAGAATTGTTAAGAGGTAGAAGATTGATAGAGTCAAGAAGGGGCAAAATTAGAGACTGATATCGCCGAACAGTTTTGGTTTGAAATGCCTAAGTGGTCAATTTTGGAACGATGTTGTGTCTTGCTGAGCTTTGATTGGAGTTGTATTGCTTGGTGTAAGTCTATTTTGTTTGTCTCCAAGTTGAAATTTGGGTTGATAAGTTGTGCAAGAAGGATGTTTTAGTGAATTGTCTGAAAGAAGAATGGTCCAGTCGAGTGGATGTTGGGTGCGTGGTGACCTGCGCAAGGGTATAGGAAGTTTTATGGCTGGTGGCTACAGTGCTTTAATTTACTAAGCTGGATTGCTTTGTTATGGGAGTATAGATGTAGTACTGAGTATGATGTATTGCTGCGTAGTGCTTTGGGCAGAGATGTTTACCTCATCTACTGAGTTCAGGTGTTTCTGTTTTCATTTTATCTCTGTTTTTATGTCCCCTTCCTTGGTTGATTCCCATCAATTATATCATATTTAGGCTTTGGTCTTGCACGTTTAGAGTCATAGTCTAAAATTGTTCTTGTTTGAGTGGAAGTAATAAAACTCTCTTTGTTGATCAAAAAAAATATCTCTTATATACATAGGAATTTTGAACGAAAAATTATTAAATACTCTTAGAATATCATGTAACATTACTTGCGTAGTATTTTTTGTAAATAATAATGTGCGATGATGTGTACTAAGTAGATCCGTCTTGTCTCTTACCTATCCAACGAAGGTGGACTCACATTGTTCCATGCAAAGTATTTTTCGCTACATAATTAAATAAAAATATCACATAAACAATGCCACATAGTACTTTGAGACTATCGAATAATTACTTACTTTGCACTGTTTATCCTATTTGAAAATGTGGAAACCCATCTTGAAAATAAAATGTTCATATAACGCCTTGCCATTTGGTGATGTACCTCAACCTTGTCTCTCTCCCGTAATATACACATTAGACTTTTGGATAAACACACTTGTCTTTCTTAAAGTTTGTAATTAATATACAGGTACTTGTGTGATTTAGAAAATTATAGTTATATTTTATCTTAAATCATTACATACATAGATTATTGTTAGTACTTTTATAAACAATTCTTCCTTGAATCATTACATGCATAGATGACTGTTAGCAATTTTTATCTTGTATGAAGAGGAATTTTAAAAGGTTTGGCCGGATTTAAATTAATATTTTTATATTTTTATATATTGTTAACATTCACTCTAGCTAATAGTTGACTAACTGTTAACTAATAAAATTGATAAATTTATAATGAGACTAAATAATTCACGAAGTAAATAGTAATTTCTTAAACTATAGAGGTGCTTATGTATTAATTTTAAATATAAAGGGAAATTAGTGTATTTCAACTTGGACTTTTTTGTTTATGATAAGTTCTTAAACCAGTTCTATTTTGGGATTTTTTGTTTTAAATTTTTAGTGAGCATTCTTCATATTTTGATTCCTTTTCTTTTTTTTTTTTCAAGTTTTTGGTTCCTCGAGGAACTTAAAAATGATAAATTAAACCAAATTCGAAACAAGTTTTCAAGACTAAAAGCACTGATAAAGTAGAAAAAAATAAAAAATAAATACTACTGACGAAAACCTATGGGAAAAAAAAATTACTGACTTTTTGTAATATTCTAATTACTGAACCATAACATGCAGACGCAATACAGTGTTATCGCCTAAGGGTTTGTTTGATTAAGGGATTTAAAAGAGAGGATTGGATACTATATTCTATAGAGGTTTTATATGATATGTTTAGTTGCTACACACTTCCAAATATAAAATCCTTTTATGGTGCCAAATCCCAGAATTTCAAATACTTGGAAGGAGAGGCATTTGATATCCTCTCCCATGAGTCAATCTGTTTTGCCGATGACTTTGGAGCAGTTTTTGTAATTCTTAAAAAAAAAATATACATTTCAAAAAATATACTGTGTAAATTGTGAGCAGTTTTTGTAAGCATTCAATATTTAAATTATATTTTATAAATTCATATCTATTTATATCCATATAGAAATAAACATGGTATATGTATATACTCAAGTATAACATATATATCTAATACTATATCTATTGATTTTATATCTACTTTTATATTCGACATTATTTTATATTCGTCAATTTATTTTACGACAAACAAACAGGCCCTTAGCGCACTCGTGAGGAAAAAAAAAAAAGAGTTGTGGGTCCAAAGTGTTATGACGGATGTGACGTAAAAAAAAAATTATTCCGAACACTCTTAAAAATAGCTCCATTAATTAGGAGTTCAAAAATTATGATAGAAAGTTAATTTAGTGTCTTAATGCATCCATATATATGTGTGTGTATGTGTGTGTGTGTGTGTGGAACGAACTTGGATGCCACCGAACAATCATCCAGTCAATAGCCCCCTTGCCAAAGAAACCTGGATGTTTTATTATTATTATTATTATTATTATTATTATAATAGCAAATCTTGGGCGCATTTAAATTCGGCATAATTTAAGTAATTAATGTATTATCTTCTATTAATTTTTTTTACAAAAAAAAGAAGATGAAAAAAGAGATATTGCGAACATATGGTGGATTGTGAAATTATATTGATTAATTTATTGATTTTGTTCAATTTTCTTGGCAAAACTTGTTTGTCAAAGAAAAAGAAAAAATAAAATTGATAGACGTGAATTTAACATTCAAGCGTGGACTTTACTTGGATTCCTCACAATACTAAACTTCTAAAACTTTCTATGTGCACAAGTTTCAATTATTCACATTCTGTCTCTATTGCTAGCCAATAACAAAAATTACGTTACAAATAAAATCAATCCATAATTTTCTTGCATAGAAATGATCAATGTCAATGAGACATGATTAGGAATGCGAAGGAAATAAAGAAAAATGGAAAGAATTATAGGGTTCAAACCTTGAGGGAAAACAAAAGAAAAGCGAAAAACCCGAGTATTAACCAGCTAAAGTAGTGTCACACGTGGAAAATTCTTGAAATCACAATCGCCGAACAGTGATCGTAGACAGTTATAAAACTTTTGCAACTCCTGTGTCCAGTTGATTAACTTGGTTTCTCTCTCCTTCTTTGAAACCCTAAAATAGTATACCCTCTTGTTATTTGATTGACCACATGACCTAAAAATTGAAATATTGGCTTGAAACAAGCACACAGAGGCTTTCTCACATAAACTTCGCAGCACGAATTGAGAGATAACTTGTGCTTTAAGTTTTCCCAGAAACGCACAAACAAGTTTTGGTTTCGAGTGACAATAATCGTAGCTGACTGAACATACGCTGAGGCAGCATGCTTCACTAGCTCATTTCTGATGGAAATGGTGGAAGAGTCGAAACCGTTAGAATCATAGCGGGTTGCGTGGGACGACGGTGAATTTACCATAATGTCCTTCAAGCTCGTGTACACGTGATCATCGAGATCAATATCTTCCCGGTTGAACATTGAATCACTTCCCACTTTGAGGGAAGCTAATCTTCCTACCTTCTGCTGGTATTTTCCCATTGTTAAACTCCATAAGAGGTTGGTTTGGTATTATATGGAGGCATATTGGAAGGAGATAAACTGTAGTGCTCTAGTTTTAGGGGTGATTTTTGATCACTTGGTCTGGTTATAGCATGGTGGAAATAGGAAGAGATGAGGAGGTCCCCATTATTGTGTTTCCACAAGGGATAAATTAGCTTTTGATCTTGATAAATGGTTTTTGTGTTACATAGGTAGGTAGAGAAGAGAAAAAGATGGATCAGTTGGTTATTTATCTGAGAGACTACTCAAGTCATGGCCATCCTTGGATATAGGATGTTGAATAGGGCAATTGGGGTGGTGTTGGGAATTTTTACCACATCAAACTATGTTTGCGGAAGCATTCATCGAAATAATAAAACACACACTCAAAACAAAAATGGAAAAAATACCATTTTTACGTGGTTCAGATCAAATTGCTTATAGAGAGAGAATTTTACTATGATAAAATAAATTAAAGACCACTTATATGTGGTAAGGATGGACCTAATGGGGACAAACGGTGGCGTTTTGCCACTCCTACAATTTAAAAAAGAACGTGTTTAATATACTACTATTATTTTTTATTATTTCTAAATCATATAGGATTGCCGCATTTAGGTAATTTTTGTTTTCTTTTTGAAAAAATAATTAGTCATACCCTTGATATCAATATGCATTAACTAATAAATATAATCAAATTGAGCATCATTTTTGGGTCGATATTTTTGCATATATACAATTGATTCTCAATTGGAAGAACTAAACAGCTGCTTTAAAAAATATGTGATATGTAGTTACTCATTCTAAGCTCGACTCTAATAGAATATATATAGGCTTGATCGAAAAGTGCATTCAGTCGACTGAATGGGCCAATTCAATCGACTGAAGGAGTTCTA
>JAOTRH010110857.1:0-15348 GCA_034768845.1 Heliamphora exappendiculata | reverse complement strand
TAAAATAAAATATAACTTATTTTAAATTATAAACATAAATTTTAGCATTGAAATCTATTTTTTAAAATTAATAAAAATAATAATTCAATAATAAAATAGAACCCAAAAGGGGCGCACAAGATATAGTGACATGGTACGTTTTTATTTAATTGATTAATTATTTTAATACAATTAAAGTTTGTAATTTATTATTTTTTTGTGGGGTTTGAAAATTTAATAATATAAATTAGATAATTTTTGAAAAATTCAAAAAAAAAATTTCATCTCAGCCGAAACTGAGAAGCTTTGGAAGAAAGGGAGAAACAGAAAAAAATGATATTTTTATCTGCTATAAATCCTAACTTGTATTTTTTTTTATAGCAACGCAGTTCTCTATGTTAAGAGTAAGAGAGAGAGAGAGCACCCGAGAGGAGAAAAGAAGAGAGAAGCAGGTGTACGACGCTATGTTGTCGCCGCGCCATCCTCGACCCACCACCATGATTGCCAGTGTCACCTTTCACGCATTTCGCCGTGGTCACCGTTAACGTGTAGAGACTCGGTGTGCTTATTATTTATTAAGATATTTAAGTTCATAAAAATGGTATCTGATAATTATTAGCGTATATTGTATGTAATTGGCACAGGTAGAAACTCGAGATATTAAATTGGAATTAATTTAATGACGTTCGAAAATTTCGATTAAATGATTTGAATTCAATTTAAATTAAATGAGAGAAATTAAATTAGAAGAATTTTTGTAATTAAAAATATTTGTGTATATCAAAATAATAATAATAATAATAGAATATTTTAGGAGATTTGAAAAAAAAATATCTATATTATAGAACAGTTGAAAATGTCTTTTATATATTTTGATCAACGGTGCAGATTGCATCCCTCCTAAACTACAACCCATCTTACGGTAAAAAAAAAACCGTAGGCCATTTTCTTCCAGCGTCTTCTCTCTCTCTCTCTCTCTTCCCGATGCCCCAGCCACTACTCTGTTCCCAGACCCATCTCTCTCTCTCTCTCTCTCTCTCTCTCTCTCTCTCTCTCGTTAAGCGAGAGAGAGAAGACGCCGACGCCGCTGACTTGGCGCCTCACCGCCTCGCACGCCGCCGTCTTCGCGCTGACGCCTGACGCCGATCTTCGCCGCTGTTCACTCGCCGCCGTCCACCGCTTGAATCCCGAGTGTCTCCGACGTCTTCGCCGCTTGCCGTTGCTCTCACCACCGACTGTCCACGCAACCACCGGTAAACTCATTCTCCTTCTCTATCTCTCCTCCAATATCTCTCCTCCATTAACGACTCTCTCTCTCAATCTCAGTTTCTTAGGCAGAGTTGGGATTGCTACAGTGAGAGAGGGGAGGGCGACGGGGAGATCGACGGATGGTGAATCGGCGAGATCGACGGGCGGTGACTCGGCGAGATCGACGGACCATCACGGTGAACTCCACTTTTTTATGTTCGACGAACCACGATTAATTTGTTGATTTTTCTTTTGATTGTTAATTTGGTCATTGAATTTTGTAGAGCGAATAAGGGCATCTGCTTGCTGTTTACAATTGTTTTTGCTTTTGATTTTGCCTCGCTGTGTTCTGATGGTATTCCTATTTATTGATTTTTCCTTAACTCTCTTTGTTTAATAGGCTTAAGTGTATTTTATAAATTTTCTTTCCATCTTAGTGCTATCAACAACGAGTCGTTTCTTTTCATCTCTTTTCGTGAGTTGTGTTTTGTTTATTCATTTGATTTTGGAATTTTGTTATGTCTAATATATATATATATATATATATATATAGCAGCTCATCTGAGCCAAAGCTGAGAAAGAGAGAACCGAGAGTGAGAAGCCAGGCGCGCGCGATGCGCGATCTGCTGCCACCGTGCCACCATCACCCCCAACCGCGCCGCCGCCTTTCCTACTTTTCCCCGCCGGCGAACCAATAGGTTAACTTGAGATTTGGGAAAATTTACAAAATTCTAGCCCTGTACATGTTCTAAAGATTTAGTTATATGCAGATTAGATGGATAGCTCGAGTATGGGGTATTTTGTGAGTTAGTTGGGTATTGTTTGTGTTTATTGAAGATTGGGTGACTAATCTTGATTAAATGTGAAATTTGAAATGTTTATCAAAATGATCTAGTTAACTCGCAATTAGTGATTTGGGTCATGTAACTGGAATATTATGAAATTTGAGAGTTTGATGATAGTTTGAAGTCAAGTGTCACGGGTGGTAGTTAGAATTTTGGTTGAATTATTGGTTAGCTAGAAGGGGTTTTGTGAATGGTGAGATTGTATGAAATTGACTCTATAAACACTAAAATACTTATGGAAGAGTTGAAAATTTTAATTTGGTCATCCATGACTTAGAGATAGTTTCATAAATTCAACTTACGAGTAAAAAATAAGTTAAATATTATGTTTGTGTTGAACTTATGTTATCAAGTGATAATACGGGGGAAAAGAAATCTACAAATTAAATTGTGAACTTTGGATACTAATGAAATAAATGGCATAAAAGAAGTCTGAATGATAATTAGATAACATGATTGAGTCAGAACCCTTACAAAGTAGTTGAAATTAAATAACTTGTACATTTTGAATTGGTAGTTCAAATGAAAACGTAGGGGCCATATAACAAATTCTAGTTACACGATGATTCACAATATGAGAAATATGTAAATTGGGTTCGACTCTTTATAATAGATAAGATACAAATTTGGGATATTGAGCCTATGTTTTCGGGTTAGGAAATGAACTTTTAACTTAAATTCTTTATTTATGTGATGAAAAACTTTGGGAATTGGAATCTAAGAATACTTAAAAAAAAGTGATCGAATTTAAAACGCTGAGATTGGAATTAGGTATGTCATTAATTTGGATGGACTCTAAATAATGTTAAAAACTTGAGTTAAACAGTTTGTTGAATTTCATGAATAGTGATTGGAATGCTCTCTTTTCGTAGTGAATAAATCTAAAAGTTGTTATTAGAAGTTCTAATTCAAGTTTATTAAATTTAATTTGGGTTTCTGAAAAATGGGTGAGGCTACCTTAGTGGTTAACCAATTATAAATCAAACTTATCCTTAATGAAATGCACATGGAATTGACAAATTCAGAATTTCTTACTTGAACTAATACTAATCATGGGTTACGAAGCTTAAGCTCATGAAAAATGCGTTAACCTGTGAATGTAAGACTTAGTTAATGTTATATATCACGCTTGAGTCGAGAACCAATTAAATGAAGGTAATTTATGATGACTCAATAAGAAAAGAATATGAAATCTCATAGTTCTTAATAGATCTATAGAAATCTTACTAACTTATAATTTATTTGATTTAGGTTTGTAATAATTGAGAATATTACAATTTGAGACTCATAATTAGATAGCAAAGTTATGTGCCTTGATGATTGGTGGATTGAGAACTAAATCGATAACTTCTAAATTCTAAGTTTAGGGAGTGGTGGTTGAACAAAATTGGTGGAATACATGAACAATGATGTGGTTAAATTTACTTTTCATGTTAAAATTGAAAAAAATTATAATGATTTTTAACAACAATTATGAGTTATTTGGTTTGATTTCACATTAAACGATATGGTTTATTATACTTGGATGAACATTAAATGTGAACATTAAATGTGAGGAGTATGAATGTTTACTTGAGGTGTTGTGGTGTGACCAACCTGTTATTTTTAATTGATCTAATAATAAAATTTGATTTGTTTTTGAAGGTTTGAAAATGGAACAAGAAGTCGAATAAAGAGTGTGTTGGAATAATAGATGTGGTGAAATGGGTTTTGGGACTTTGAAAATTGTTTGAAATTTTTGTTGAACTTGTATCCATAAAGCAATGATATCAACTAAATTCTAAATAAGGAATTAAAAGGGAACATTATCATGGTTAAGAACACGAAATAAGATGATATGATTAAAACATTGAATTGGGAAAGTTTGGGAAAAATGTGGATCTTTAATGTAATCTCGACGCATATGTTAGAATCTTGTGGTAATTCGACTTGAGTTTATATGAATTGGATAAAGGTAGATGAAGGAACCATGAAACTGAAACGAATAGTTATTAAACAGTTTGTGGCTGTTATTGTGAGTTGAAGTTCAGGCTGTGCTTGAGTATCTTGTTTTATTGATGGTTAATAGGTTCTTAAAAAAATTTGGAATAATCCAAAAAATATAGAGAATTTTATCCAAAATTTTAATTTTTTTATCACTTAGAATAATCTTTGAATTATAGGAAAACAACCACCTATCAAATATCTAGCTGTGAAATAATTCTAAAACAACTAAATAAACAATTAAAATATTTTAATTAATGCTTAGAATATTTTCAGCTAAAACCTAACTAAAACATGTACGTCCATTTCAAGGGTGCTAGTATTTGTTGCTATTTGTCTCATTTTATAATTTTCTCATTTGAATGATTGAATTGTTATTTGGTTCGTTGTTTTTGCAGTTGCACAATCTCCTTCAATCAGGCCTAATGCACCAACTTTTTCTGTTCTTATTACACAGACGAGTGATATAAGTACTTTCATCTTACTTTATTATGTTTTTATTATGTAATATATTTATTATGTAATGTATTTCAAATATCCTAGTACTTCTTGATTTTTGTCTCATTCCATAACTTCTTTATTTAGTTAAGAAATTTGTTACTTGTTTGGTTGTTTTTGCAGTTGATATCTAAGCGTGTTCGTGGGCGTTCACGTGGAAGACATGTAGATAATATAATTGGATTTTATTTTAAAACTTTAGATAAATGTTTTATTTTTGATTGAAACATTATATGAACATATAGAAGGCTTGCTAGATTTATGTACATATGGAGTATTATTTTTTATGAATATTTGTGATTTGCATAGATGAATATTAAATATTATTTTATAAAAATTTTATATAATGTAAAAGGTTACAAGGGATACTTTTATCGACAAATAAATTGTGTTACGAAAAAATAAATTTTTGGCGACTTTATTAATTAGTTGCTAAATGATTTAGGATCAATCGTTTTTGGTGACCACAAATTTTAGTTGTAAAATATTTGAAAACAATATTGTATTCAGCGACCATAGTGAGTAGTCGTAAAATTTTTAATAGTATGTTTGCAGCGATCAAAAATTTTGGTCGTAAAATTAACAACGTTCAACAGCAACTAAATTATATTCAGTAACTAAATTAATTTTGTCACGAAATTAGGACAACAATAACGACTAAGTTATATTTAGCGACTAAATTAGTTTATTGTGGAATTGAGGTATAAAAGCGACTAAATTACATTTAGTGGCAACTATTATTGGTCGTTGCATGCTACGTTGCCAACCAAACTTGTGGTTGCAAGAACAAAATTTACGACAACTAAATAAAATTTAGTTACCAAAAACATTTAGTGTCAAGGTGTTACCGACCAACGTGGCGACTAAAAAATTAAGTCGCCAAAACATTATAGCGACTAAAAACAAGACCTATGCCAACTAAACGATTAGTCGCAAAATGTACATTTTCTTTTAAAAAATCACCTATTAAAATATCGCATTAATATATTTTATTTATAATAGAATAATAATAATAAACATAATTTGTTTACATGATCGTTATAGCATTGAATATGTTAATAAATATTTTATAAAGGCTAGTATAATGAATAAACTACTAACAACTTTATTTAAACTTGTAAGGGCTATATTAATAACAAAAATAATTTCTATTTAAAATTACAACAATAAATAATAATACCAAATTTTAATTTTTAATATATTATCCTTATTAAAATTCTGTAACAACATATGCCAATTATATTTGCAAATGTTCACAATTGACTTGCAACTTTGCCTTTTTGATTTTTTGTTTTTTTTTTTTTGTTAAAAATGTTAAAAAGTCAAAATTATATGTTTAGCAAAAAAAAGTTAAAAAATTATCAAGTTATATCATAAAATACAAATTCTTAAAATATTTTATTCAAATCCTCACAAATTTTAAAATATAATAATACTTTATGCATAATTTATTTACTACTACTACTATCTACTACGTCTAATTGTTAATATCAAATATATAAAAATATAAAATTATTCACTTTGAATAAAAAAAGGCTAACTTTTTATTCAAATAACTAATTTAAAAAAATTAACTTAAAAATTAAGTTAATAAACAATCTATTTTAAGTTTAATTTAAATTTTTAGCCAAAAATACAAAAGAAACAAAAAAAAAAAAAAACGTTCAGTCTAATTGTCAACGGGGGCCTCGCATAACAAAATCATTACTTAATACCAAGGGCTCGTTTGGTAAGTTAAAGTTTTTTTTTTTGTTTTTAGTTAAAAGCCAAGAAGCACGTTTGCATGCACCAAAAAGGCTAAAAGGTAATCCTTTTGGTTTTTTTTTTTAAATCTCAATATTGATGGAAAAAGAAGAAATTTTATATAATAAAAGAGCTCAATTTTTATTAAAAAAATTATGTATAATTTTTTTGAATGGTTAATATATATTTTAACTCTAATCTATGATTAATGTTAGTTTTTATAAAAATGTGTTTCCTGTACTCTCTCTACTGACTATTAAACTGTTGAGATGTATTTTAATTTAAATTTAAAATTAAAATTAATTTGACAAAAATAATTATAAAAAATACACTTGAATTTGAGAGATGACCAAATCAATTGTCAACCCAATGAATCTTACTTCTCAAACTATATAAAGATTACTTTAAACTCTTAGAGTTGATTGATTGATTGGAAAATCATTAAATGAAAAAAAAAATTTTGTTCTATAATTTTTTTCTCTATTTTAAAAATCTTCTAATTCGTATAAAATAATATAACTAAATCAATTTAATATTATTTATAGTTAAAAATTATCTTTTATCTATTTTTATGTTATTGTAATTACAAGTTATATTGGTTCTAATGTTTATTTTATTAATATTTTATTTTTTATTTTTTATGATGACATATAAATAAAAATAAAAACAACAAGAGTTTGGCATAATTTAATAATATGTTGTGTAGATAACGAAATATTAATTTATTCAAATTTTACTCGAATGTTGGTTTTTAAATAAATATTTAAAAAATAGTGTAAAATTATATTAAAAATCAAATTAAATTAAAAGAGTCTTTAAACACAAATAGTTTACTAGTATCTATCAGATTTCACATCAATTTTCAAACGTTTACGAATGAAGGACAATGCCGGAATTTTAAAAGAAAAAACAAAAATATTAAAATTTTGTTAGTTTTTTAGCTAAAAATTTTAAAAAATAAGACTAGCAAATGATTATATTGTTTTCTAAAAATATTTTTATTTATAAATTATACAGAAAATATGAAAATGTGATTTGAATCGTGTTTTGGGAAGTTAAATCATCCAATGCTACACAATAAAATACAATAACGAAAGGGGCTCGATTATGCTTGAGTCAAGCCCATTAAAGTCCATTGAGCCTATGGTAGAAGATTATATTAGATAGCCAAAAATAATAAAATTAGAAACGAGTATTATTATTTATGATGGGCTTAGTTAAATATGACCGATCAAGATACCAACCTAATACGAAAAAAGATGCTAGTCTAAACTAACATCATTAGTAATTGTTGTGTAATAGAACTCCTAGCATTAATGAGCGTAGCTTAGTTGAACTAGAAAGTATTGCCAATGAATATATCATAATTGTACATTTACTGTCACATTATTTTAGACCATATGTACCTAAGTTACCCACCTGTAGGGTAAAGCTCATGATCGGACTAATCCATTATGAATTTTAAAAGGAATACATTAACCAACTCCTATAAACGGGGATGAAGCCCAAAAGGATTCTTTCAAGTATGAAAAAACATTCCAAATGAGAAACTCTATTAATTTGTTTTTTCTCTAATAAAATTCATTCTAATTTAACCATCAAAGTGGCATTCGGCACTTCTCGTTAGCCAGTTTATAGTTATTACATTGTGCAGGATATCTAGGTTACTTGGAAGCTCATTTAGGCAAGATTCTACCCACTCTATTTAAATGCATCTACGGTTTAACTGTTGTACAACTAATTATGCTTAATTTCATAAGATAAATATGTTCCAATAGAACTTGATGAGTATGAAGCAAAAGAGCGACCAAGATAAGCACGGTTGACATGTATCGATTTCACAAAAAATTCATAACTAACTCACCCGCAAACTAAGTCGAGAATCACAGCTTGGATTCATACACATCCCAATTAATTGAGAGATCTTTGGTTGTATCTTTACAATTTCATTTCGTCATTTCAAAATTTAATAAAATGACAACTATATATAAAGGGAGTGAACTCCACCAAAATGGGCCAATAATTCTTCTTCACTCTAAAAACTCAGAGATAATATCTGTTCTTGTTAATTAAGTTAGGAATCAGAGAAAAGTCAGACAAGCACCCCACCATTGTCAAGTATTTATAACCATTTTTAGGCACCAAAGGGAGGAGGACAAAAAAGGCGGACATTATTGTGCTAAATGAAGATTGAGCGCTCAGCATAGTAACCCTTGACCTCTAATTCGATCATGTCTATATTTCAAAGCAATCATAACTCATAGTTTCTTCTCTGTAATAATACATTACCTTGATTTTAAAAAGTTTGTACGAGAAGACTATGAATTTTATTATCTAAATTTACGTTTGTTTGTTTGTTTTTTTATGCCCCTTTTGTTTTGTTTTAGAAATAATTTTGGCCCCGTTTGGTATAACTGCTTATTTATTATTACTTATTTTTGTTTTTAGTAAACTTTGTATTATTATTTATTCTAACTAGTATACTTTTCAACTTCTCTCATTGGTACAAGCCAGAAACGTAAATTTTTTTTATCAAAATATATAAAAAATTCAAAAAAATAAAAATAAGCCAAAGTAAGCCTATAAGCAAAATTTTATATTACTTATTTTCGTCTTTAATAGAATTTTTTTATTTTTTAATCAAATATTTTTACATTTTAAATTCATATCATCAAGAAAATTTTAAAAAATAAAAATATTTAATTTAAATATAAAAAAATATAAAAAAATAAAATTCTCAATATTTAGCCCTTAGGAATAAGACTTTCTTCGATAGCTATTGCCTATTGCGAGTCCCAATTCGGCAGCAAAAGTGAGAAGTTGACTTTTAAGTTCGGATGCAGATAATGCATATGCATGCTTCTTCTAATGGGTGTGGTGTTCATTAGATGCTTATTAAGGCCTAGTTTGAGAACTGATTTGAAGTTAATTTTTTAATATTTTTGTTTAAAGTTAGTTTAAAATGATAAAAAGTCTGATTTGGCAATTTAAAGGTTTTTAGCCTTTTAACTTCTTGTTTTTTATATAATTTTTTTTTATATTTTTAAAAATATCATAATATTTATTATATACATCTGTTTTTTATAAAAAAATATATTTAAAAATAAAATTTTAAAAATTATAATAACTTTGAGCTAAGTTTTTTATCTTTTAATTTAAAATCACTTTAAATCAAACATTTTAAACTGATTGCTTTTCAGTTTAAATTCACCCTAACGATTCACCAAATGATTATTTTTTATTTATTTGATTTAAAACGATTTTAAACAAAAAAATCTAACTTAAAATTAAGTTGCCAAAACAAAATCTAAGTACTCATGTGGTAACTTTGGCTTTTAAGTCAATCTTTTTATTTTAAGTCACTTTAAATTAAATAAATAAAAAATTTATTTAATAAATTTTAAGAGTAATTTAAAGATTAAAAGTTTGTTTAACCTAAAGTGATTTTAAATCACGAGATAATAAGACAATAAGCTATATGTTTGAAATTAAAAAGAAGAAGTTATAATTATTTTTATTTTCATATAACGTTATGTTTAATATAAATCTTGTTAGATAAATTTTAATGACTAATTTTTAAAAATAAAATTTTTGTACAAAAAATAGATATGTAAAACAAAAGTTATAACATTTTTAAAAATATATAAAAGTATTTTAGGTTAATAAAGAAAAAGATAAAAAAAAAAAAAGAGAGTTACAAAATACAAAAAATTGAAGTTGCCAAATGATGTGATAGTAACTTTTTGGATTTTAAGCTAAAACCAAACAAAACTTAATGATTTTGTGAGGATAAAAAACTTTTAACATTAATACACTTTTAGGGTTTTAGGGTCGGAGCTAGTAATGATAATTTTCTTATTGGATTTTCCATTTTATTTGGTGCAAATATTTTCGGTTAACATTTTCGTAAAAAGATTGAGGGGGAGAATACATGCCTTCTCAGTTCTCACGCAACCAACTAATGCTCCTACCTACCTGTCTAAGCAACTTCCTCCCCTCCCAACTCTTCATAACTCGGAAAATATATATATATACACTTCTCCTATACATACATATACATAGCGCCCCAAATTCATATATGTCTGATAGAGGTCTACGGCTGAGGATTCCGGCATCCAACCGGAGAGCCAGACCGCCGCAGCCATCGTCGTCTTTCCGCCGTCGAACTCCGTTGTTACCTCGACGATCGTCGAAGCCTTCGAGGCCGATCAAAATTCCTCAGAGATCGAACTCCGAGCCGAATCTGCGGACTGTCGGTCTCGTCGCGGCCGCCGGAGGCGACGAACATCGGGATCTGACGTCTCCGGACGGCGTCCTTTGCCGTCCGAATACTTGTACGGACATCTTCTCCTCTTCCGAGTCGTCGCCGGCTCTGTCTCCTCAAAAATTCGAGGTTCAATCGATTTCTCCCGTTTGATTGGCCTGAGAAATATTTGTTCTTTGTTTATAATTTGACTGGTCGGGATTGATTGGTTGATTGGTTTGTGATTTTTTCTTATTTGAATTCATTATTTGCCTATTTCGTACTATGCTCGAAATTTGAAATCCGTGAGAACACACACACACACACAAAATATTTATTCGGTACTATATTTCATATTTGAAATCTGAAATTAGCAAAATCTTGCTTTCTCCGTACTTGAATACTCAAGTTTATCTTCCATTGGAAAATTTATATTAAATGCCGTTTTTAGTAGTTTAGTTTCTTTTGAACAGTAGGAATGGGTGTTTTCGAGCTTCTATATAATCAAATCAAATTAAATTAAATTAAAATTTTATTTTAATCAATTAAAATCAGCAATGTGAATTTTTTTTACATTATTCTACTATGTTAATTAAGACCCATGTCTTGTATTAATTTTAAAAAAATTATATATTTTTTAATACGATATTCCATGATAATTTAGGTAAGTATGCGTCCAAAATTAGAAACATGAAAACGAACCAAGTCAAGAAAGATAATTGATATTAAAATTGAAATTTCAAATTTTAAGTGACTACATAAATAGCACCAATTGACTAACATATGAAATTCTGACCAATCAACGCAAAACATTAAACACGCATTGGAGTTAGAATGCAAAATATTTTCAGAATGAAAATGATTTCAAACACGGATTTGAGTTTTAGCCAATGTCGATTTGAGTTTTAGCCAATGGCTCTAAAATGTTAAAATACTTTCCATCCGCTAAAATTGTTACACAAACAAATTTGTTAGATTCAGTCACGTGTTTGATTTATTTGATAAACTGAGTTAAAATTTGAGTTTTGTGATTTTAAGTCAAAAAGTAATAAATTGAGTTAAAATCTCTTCCCAAACGTTGTCCATTTTATTTTTTGATTGGTCCCATAAAAACTATACACAAAATTATATACAATTCACAATGATTGGTTCAGATTTACTTATAATATAACTTACATTACAAATAATTTAATTTATACTATTCATTTTAATTGTGAATAGTTATTTAGATAAGCTTTATGGGTAATTAGCATTTATTTTTCATTTCAAAACAAAATCCACCCACATGCTTCAACTCTTGAGAATAATGGAGAGTGCAGGGGTCCTGGTCCTCCCTCTATGGAGGTTTTGTGGGTTTGTTTTATTTGCTTTTCTCCTTTTGAGAGAATGTTTGTTATGGAGAGTGCAGGGGTCCTGGTCCTCCCTCTATGGAGGTTTTGTGGGTTCGTTTTATTTGCTTTTCTCCTTTTGAGAGAATGTTTGTTACCTTTCATATACGTCTTTGACCAATTTTATTTCACGTTGAATTTGTAAGGTGTGTTTGGCAAAATTTATGCTGTTAATTTTTTAGTTTTTTGTTGTTAATTTTAACAATAAACTACAATCTTTACTAAATACTCACAATTTTTATTATAAGTTATAATTATTTTTATTTATTTCAGTTACAAGTTAACATATTTACTAAGCACTCACATCTTTTAAAACAAATTACAATTTAAAATTTTCTAGTTTCAGCAATACAAAACATGGGAATAATGTTTTGAGGTCCTCTAATCTTTTTTTGATAAAAAATGGAGTGCAGGGATACAACAAGGAGGCGAAGGTGGTGGTTAATGTGACGGTTGAAGGAAGCACTGGTCCGATCCGGACTATGGTGAAGTTGGGATCCAGCGTGGAGGAGACAATAAGGCTTGTAGTTAACAAGTACAGCCAAGAAGGCCGGAGTCCTCAGCTTGATAAAGATGCTTCTTCAGCCTTCGAGCTTCACCACTCCTATTTCAGCCTTGAATGTAAGTACTCGATTTTCTCAGTTTCTCGTTCAGTTTACTTGTTTGGTTACCAGAAAAATGTCAAAGAAAAAAACAAAAACGGGAGATGGGAGGACTAATTGTCGACGAAAAGAAAAACTTAATAGTTAATAGCATACAGTTTACGGAATCGATTGCTTAGCGTGTTTCTTTTACCACTTCTTCAACTTAGGCCTTGTTTGGTAAATTTAATATTGTTATTATAAAAATATAAAAAATATAAAAAAAACTTACTAACGCAGCGTATTTTTAAAGGCATTAATGAAAATTGAAGTTACAAATATTCTACCTTATTTTTCTTTTACTTTTTTGACTAAAAAACATAAAAAAAATTTAAATTACCAATCAATATGAGAAATTGTTTCAAGGAATGGTCCAACCAAATTTATGTTTGCAATCTCAGAAACATTTTTTTACCACTTGTAACGCATGAATCACCAGATAATAAGGATAATTTTGTCTTTTGCTATTGCTTTAAGCATTAAAGAAGAACATATTTTGGTGCAAGATTCTTTTCCCTTTTCCGCATTCAACTTTTTATTCCAATCTATTGACAATCTTTTAAGCATTTTCAAAGATGGTATGGAATTTACATTTTTTTTTTTAAGGAAAATGTTAATCACCGCTCAATATGTGTGGATAAGAAGTATATAATATATAAATATATGTACAAAATATATTGATATTTGTAAAAGTGATAGGATTCACACCAAAATGTGTATTAATATTAAAAAAAAAAAATTTTATTAGACTATTAATCACCGTCCAGTAGATTGTGGTTTAGCACTACTCTTTTTTTAATACCTTGGAAACTCTAATGGCTTAGGATTAAGCCTTCCACTTCAAAAGCGGTTATTTGGTTTAAAGAATTTTAGGTGATTTTAAGTTAAATAATCAATAATTGAATAAGTCATGACTTAAAAGTATCTTTAAATGAATTTGAGCTAAATAAAAATTGTTATGAAAATTATTTAATATAAATTTTGCCTGATAGATCAAATTTCAGGCATTTCTTTATGTATTTTAGTTAATAAATAAATAAGTTAAAAGGGTAAAAGTCATTTAAGTAAAAAAGTAAGAAGCCAAATTAACCGAAAAAATTGTGTTAGGAAAATTAACTGTTTTTCAAATTGAAATTTTTCTTTTTTAAATTTAAGTCAGAATCTAATAACTTAATCTTAAAGTTGTACTCAAATACTGTTAAATGGATTACATCAACCATAAAGAAAGAAAAGGACTTTGTGGTTCCAAACTTATTTTTTAAGATTTACCTCATTGAGCTGTCCAAATATTGTAGTATTTTCTTTGGAGGTATGGCTATCTTTGATGGGAACTCATGACTTTTGGTCCTAATAAGTGTCACCAAAGGTTGGTCGGTCATTTTTTTTTGTTGTACCAAAAGAAAAAGAAAAAAGGTCGGTCATGACTCACGAGCCACGAGACGCCAAATTTGGCACAGTTAATTAGGCTTCGCAACCGGTTTTAAGCTTAATTTAAAATTAGATTTTTTATTTTTTTATTTAAAGTTTAAAAAATTAAAACGTTTTGTTTTTTAATTTAAAAGTTTTTAACCTTTTTACTTTTCATATAAATTTTTCATATTTTTTAAAAATATTATAATTTTTATTGTAAACATTCATTTTTTATAAAAATTATATTTTGAAAATTTATTCGTCAAAATTCAACAAACAATATCAATATTAAATATAAAATTATTTAAAAATAAAATTTAAAAAATTATAACAATTTTAAATAAAGGCTTTTGTCTTTTGGCTTAAAGCCACCTTAAATCTATATTATTCATCTATATTATTTTCTTTTAGCATAAAGTCACCTTAAGTTAAGTTTTTTAGCTTATTTTCTTTTGGCATAAAGTCGTTACTACGGTTTACCAAACGAATTACTTATTTGGCTTAAAATAACTTTAAACAAAAACCTTGACTTAAAGGCAAGTTGCCAAATGAGGCCTTAATGTACACTAAGTGGGTTATTTTTATTCTTTATTTATTGAATAAAAATGGAGTCAATATTATTTTATTCAAAGTATTTTTTTTATATATGATTGCACGAATTAATAATAAGAGAATATGTAATCTTACTTCTTAAGTAGTTTCATGAGGCTAATAATGAATAGATTATTAATACTATATTTTTTTAAGTATTATATATGTCACATTTTATAGAAGTAATTATCCAACCACCTAGATAATACCACGTAATATTATGAGACTATCGAATAATTTCTCTAAAGATATGTTTGATTGATTGGATTAATAATAAGGAAATATATAACCTTACTTGATAAATAGTTCCACGAGATTAATAATAAATAGATTATTAATATTATATTCTTTTAAGTATTATTATCCCACATTTTGTAGGATTAGTTATCCAATTTATATATAATTCTCCCACCAAATTCAAATAAAGAAAGTATAATCCTATAGAATATATATTACAATCTCATGTTTAATTAAGTCAACCAAACATGCCCTAATTATAGTGAGATGTCCGTTCATGTCACCTGAATGAATGGTGAAGAAATTGAAAAGAGTAAAATAACTGTATATTTTCTGTGTATTGAAACTGTACAATATATGGCATATTTATAGACGAATAGGGATAAACAATAAATGAAATCATATTAGAATAAAATCAATCTAATCAATCTAATATTCTAATCAATCTAATATTTTAACATTTTTCCTCAAACGCGAGATGACGAAGTCAGCTGAAGTTTGGAAATGAGAGCACGAAGGCGACCAGGAGGATAACATTTTGT
>JAOTRH010110836.1:0-15350 GCA_034768845.1 Heliamphora exappendiculata | reverse complement strand
CTTTATGATAATTTTGATGACAAGAAAGCGAGAATAATTAAACAAGTGAATGAAGGAACATCGAAAAAAATAGAACCATGATATAAACATACTTGCTTGACATCGAATCGGACAAGTTCGTGGCGATCAAAAGGGTTCCTCAACATGCTCTAATGAATCAAACAAAAATAGGAGGTTAAAAAAATACACATTAAAACAGATCTATAGCTATATATTGTTAAGCATGACATAATTTATCAAACAAACGAATCCAACAAACACCCAGATAAAAGCAATATATATCGTTAGGAATGACATAATTTATCAAACAAACGAATCCAACAAACACCCTGATTAGAAAAATAAAAAAAGGGTTCTCAACGTAAATCTTGAGCTAAAAAATACAAATTTAACAAGAAACGCAATCATAATACCGTGGCTTCATTATGGCAGTGGCGACAATCGAAGGCCTCGTTACAGCAGGGAGCTCTGATCTTGCATCTTCTTCTATAATGCTTGCATCTGTAAAAAAGTTTCATAACCCGTAAAATCAGAACTCTCTGAGGAAAATTTTCAAACAGAACTCAACCCACCAATCAAACAGCAGAAGATAACACAAAAATACAAAAACATGAGAGAGAGAGGGGGGGGGGGGAGTAAGTACCCAAAACCCATCTTCCCAAAATCAAGACGTTCGTTTGCAGAGCCTTTTTCCATTTAGTTGGGGAGAGATTTTTCTGTTACCAGAAATGGGTAAGAGAGGTCAGAATTCAGAGAGGGGGAAGGCAGAGAAGATGGGATTTGGACAGAGCGTCAAAGGGAAAATGGGATCAAGTGGACAGAGACCATTATTTTACATGGAAGGAGGCGTCGCTTTCCTGACCAGATTGAATATAATAAGGGGAGTGAATAAGAGTGATGGAGAGAGCGAAGGAGATGATAAGGTTGATGGGAAGGAAAAGCGACAGCCGACAGGGGCCGTTTTATTGGCGAATTGCATCGCCCGGAAGGAAAGCAGCCATCCTGGGCATTTATACAAACAGTTGGAACACGCATGGGTTCGTTTGATTCAGCTTTTTAGGAGGGGCGGGGACGTAGTAGAGATCACAATGGAGTGGACGGAATGAGGATGAGATTTATATTTATTTTTTATTTGTATTACGGGTGCACAAATTGATCTGATTTTTCACAAATTTGATATCCAAATCGTGATTTTCGATTTTATAAATTTTAAAATTGTTTTCTACCGGTAGATCTATTGGATTCAACTTTTCATTTCAAAATATTAAAAATAGCAATATAAATATTTTAATTAATAATATAATAGAATAGATTGTTAAAATTTTATGAATTCAATTGCAATTGAATTAACAATTGAATTCTGAAAATCAATACAACTCATTGGCTATTGATTCTTTTATAATTTCCATGACAGAAATTTTATATAAAGTCAATTTTTTTTGATTTTTTACAATATAACAACAACAGCAAGGTAAAAATGTGAGATAGGAGATATACAATTCTGATATTACAATTGAAAGCTGTGAGAGAGAGAGAAAGACGGACGATATACGTTCGTATCCGATCTTTGGTGGTGTTCCAATGATCGTGTCAGCCGTTTTATCTTGGGAGAGTAACGCTGGTGAAAAACTTACAATACTCTCGGTAGGCAGTGAATCATTCTTAAGCAAATTGCGTTTGCAGAACTTGGTTTGCATATTCTATTCATGTTATTTTTGTTGTTTTATTTCCTGTAATTTTAACTTATTCTAATTGTTGAAAGTTAATAAATGTGTATTTTTTGAATCATTAAGTATGTATATATTGTGGCGTTGTATTTCTCACAACATAGATTTTATAACTATCTAAATAATAATACAAATCCTTGGAAAAAAATAACATAAAATAGTGAATATGAAATTTATTTGACGTTATAGAAAAGATTTAAAAAAATATAGTTATAAACTTGCAAAAATAGACATTTCATTATTATAAAAATGCAATAAATTTGATACAAAATATTTTATATATATATATATGCTTGTGTGTGTGTATAATATAGTAATAATAATAATATTAATTGTTATATAGTTATATATAGATTATTATATATATTGTGTGCTTTTCGTTTTTTCATAAAAGTAAAAAATTAAAAAGCAGTTATTGTATAATAAATTTACAATTTTATCTATTTAACTAATTAAGAATGTATCAGCTAATTTATGAAAAAATTTGGAAGTAAGAATTGGGACAGGGTTTCAAAACTCATAGGTTGCCTTTATATATAATATAGATTTAGAATAGTTATTATATAATGTCAAATTGTTTGGTTGCGTTATAAACTGGAACAGTAATATTAAAATTGAGAATCGAACCATATTATACAATTTTAATTTTTGGCAAACAAGAACCGGACCAGTGACTAAAAACACGAGCTGCCGATTTGGACCGATTTTGCAGATTAGTTGGTTTTTTTGAATAACCCTAATTTGTATGGTGAGAAAATTAAAGAAAAATCGATGAAATAGCCGGAGTAAAAATGTGGTAGAAAAATAGCAATGAGACAACACCGAACAGGATGAGATCTCTTATATCAACTCCTCATGAGACGGAAATGAGATTTATATCTATTTTTTGTTTTATTTGTGTGAAAATGGGAAAAAATTATTGGGCCCATTTGGTTGGAACATTATTTTTATAAAATAATTAGTGTATTTAAATTATTAATGATTAGAGTATTATAAATTAAATTATTAATGTAGTGTGTTTTGTATCGAATGTTGTTTGGTTAAGAGTAAGATAAATTACGAATAAATAAATAGTATGTTATTTGATTTGATATAATTTTAATGAAATTAAATTTTTTCATATATAAAAAATATTCAAAATAGTTATGAAACAAACCAATTCACCTTTCATGGGATTGAGAAAATATATAAATTTAGCATTTGAAATTTTTAATAATGATTTAATATTAATTAGCTTTAGAATCATTCATTTATACAATTATTTGAAACTTGGATTAAAGTATAAAAATACCAAAAAAAAGTAATTTTTTTAAAATAATTATGAACAGGTACATATTTGATATTTTTCGGTGCAGGCCGGTATTGTCCGGTACATTCGGTATAGACCAATACAAACTGATATTTTAATCGGTACAAATTAAATATTTAACGTACCAATATTACTCTAAATTGATATGTATTTATCGGTACCAATTAGTACACTACGGTACCAATAACTATGATTCAAATAGTTCTTTAAGACGAGTGTAAAGTTAATTGGAAAGGTTTTCATAATTCCTGTAAGTAGTTGTCAAGCATCAAATATATGTGAGAGTATTTTTAAATAGTCTCATCCCTTATATAATCTTGCATTCTAACAAGTTCATTTGGAATATTTTGGGGCTAATTTCTAAGCTTCAAAATGGTGATACTAATAACAGTTTTAGATAATATAATAAATAAAAAGTAATAACTGATAAATCAATAGAATTAAAAATATAAAATGTCAAAAATAGGGATACAAATAGGAGGTAAATAAAATATTTTTATGTTTTAGCCTTGTTATACTTTTTAAAAATATTTTTTTATATGTATTAATATTTAAAATTTTGTTTATTTTATGTGATCATTGGCGAGCCAAAAAAAATGGGTAAAAGAAACAAATACTTTCCCTATCTAAACTTTTTATGAGCAGAAAAAACTCGTATATAGCGGAACATAGGCGAGGCGTGTAGACGCTAGACAGGACGGGATAAATTGCTACTCTTAAAATGCAGTATCTATATATAATTTCCTCTCTTATCATAGGAGAAATTTGGAGAAAAAATTGAAAGAAAAACTATAATAAGATAAAAGTGGAGATATATTAATGATACTTTGTAAATCTTAGATGGTGGGTGAAAATAAAAGTTTAAAATAATATAACAAGTAAAACACAATAGTTGATAAATAACTATTATTAAAAATATAAAAATATGAAATAAAGATGAAAATATGAACTAAATATAATATTTTTATATTCTATTATTGTTATATATCATTTTAAAAATACATTATATTTTTATATATAAATGTCATCTTTAATGTAATGGGGGCATGCAAAAAAATCGAGAATAATAAATATTATTTTTGTTCCGTTTATTATCGGAACAAACAAATTTCATCAATAACAAGATGGAGAGGGAGAGAGAGAGAGAGAGTAGCAGATGCTACCATCCCCCAATGAAAGGATAAATTATTCATTGATGGTGAATACTAAGGATTCGATTTTATATGGTTTGATTTGTATATAAAATCCAATCAATCTTGATTTAATTTAATTTTTTAAACTTATAATTAAGTTAATTATTTAATAAAACTTAATCAAACTGACTAAATAAAAATAGAATTGATTCAGTTTGAAACCAATATTCCATTTATTTATGAAACACATTACAATTCATTCTAAATAACAACTTTAAAATAAACACTTGTGACTTGTTAAATGGTCTTTGAGTTGGATTATGTTAAAATGTAGTTAAATTAAGGATTGAAACTTAAGTTGCAAGCGAAGTACAATCAAATAATATTAGGAAATTTTTTAATGATTGTATTTATAAATTTAATAAATATAATAAAGAGATTAATGAAAGGTCCAAATATTTTTTTGTTAACAAATCTCTATAGATATACCAAAACCGGGTATATTCGATTATCGGTAGCCAGAAGAATTAAAAGTACAAAAGTCTAAATTAAAATTTAATTTAAAATAAAAATATTTATTTAACAGAAGTTTTGAAAAACATCACTATTATTTGGCATATTAATATTAATTTAATTAAATAATTTAATTTCTGTAGAATTATTAATAATAAATAATTCAATTTTACCTTAACAATACTCCAACCTAACAAGATTTTAAATGTACCCAGCTCACAATCGAAATAGAAATTAAATTCGATATCAACAATGCTAGAAACAATAAGAATAATAAGTATATTAAATACTATGCTAACTACTCATAAATCTCACCATTAGCACAACCTTTATAAAAAATTTTTTTTAATAAATTAATAAAAACAAAAAAAATCTAACATTAATAAATTTTTAGATATAAGACCTACAACTTTTATAAATTTATATAACAAAATAAAATAACTGATATTTATATAATTGTCAAAAATTTAACCATTAACATGAAATAATCTTGGCTTTTATTTTGTTTTCTCTCTTTTTTGATATTTTTTAATGTAAAAATAATAATAAAATATTTATTATTATTACTTCTTCTTTTACTAATCCAATAACAAATAATTTAGATTTTTTAATTATATTTTAAAATTTTCAACTTTTATAAATTAATAAATTAATAAAGTTATATTTTTAATTAACTGCCTTAAAATTAGCTAATTAACTAATTATCAAAATATTTATATTATTTTATATTTTATTCTTAAATTATTAAAATTAAATAATTAAATATCTTGAGTACGGATAATAACTAGTTTATTATATAAAATACAAGACTTTTAATGTAATATTTATCTATGTATCATATTTAAAAGTAAAAAAAAAATTGCAAAATTAAATGCTAAAAGTTGTTTACACGTGTTTTTTCTCTTTCACTGTTCTTTCTCTATCTCTTGCTCTCCCTCTCTCACTAACCAGCCTTTGTCTATTTTCATATTTTATCTAACTCTTCTATCTCTTTATTTAAAATTCATTTTTTTTCCTCCATCAAAAAAATAGCAACAGTGAAAAATATCAAAAATATTTTGTTAATATGTATGCATATATATCTAGTTAAAAAATATAATTAATTTAATGTATTTTAATTTTGATATATATATATTGTGGTTGTTTAAAATTAAAATTAAATTATAATTAATAAAAAATTATTTTTTAATACGTTGTTAGTTTTTAACTCTAAATAATTACATACATTGTTTACTATTTAAAATTTGTCCATTTTAATATTATATTTAAAAATCTTTTAAATATGAATATTTATTAGTATTAATACATTTTATATAAATATTTATATACTTTTTATTTATTTTTTGACGGTGATTAGGGGTGTAATTTTGGTTCGACCCAACCCAACTGTGGCTCGTGTGAGTCAAGTTTGGTCCTAACTCGACGATCTGCCGTCAAAAGTTCGGGGTGGAACAGGACTGGCTTTTTGGGAGAGTGGTAAGCCCAGGTCCAAGAATATATGCCTCGGGCTCAGGCTCAAGCATTGAACCGGGCCTAGGCGGGCTTTTTACCCATTTTTTTACTGTTTTGTTATTTTTTATTTTTTGAATTGTTATATATGACTATTAATTGTTAAATTTATATTTTATAGTTTATTATAAATTTATTTATTAGTTTAATATTTCATTATAAATTTATAATTTATTATAAATTCATAAGTTTATTAGTTTGTTAATTACTTAGTTTATAAATTATAAGTTTATAGTCTAATATTAGTTTATTAGATTATTATACAAGTTTATTAGTTTACCAATAGTTTATTAGTTTGTTATTTTATTATTAGTTATTAGTTTATTATATAAGTTTATACTTTATTAGTTTATCAGTTCATAAGCTTATTTTTTATTATAAGTTTATTAATTTATTAGAGATTTATAAATTAGTTTACTTATTATATATTAATATTAATTTATAGATTATGTTATAAATTAATATTTATAATACATAAATATAATAAGTGAACACTTTAAGTAATTAAATGTAACATAAATTTTATTATTCAAAATTCAAAAGTATCCAAGTATATAAATATTATATTTTAAATTTTACAAAATTAACGGGCTAAACTGGCGGGCCTCAGGTTCGGACCAAAACGAGCGGGCCTTGAGCTCGGGCTCGGGCTCCGACTAGGCCTGAAGAAAAGGTATGCGGGCTAAGCTTCGCTCAGACTTTTTGTGAGCCGGATCAAATCTATACCGTGACATACTTGAAACGGGCCTCAAGCAGTATACGAGTCTTTGGTCATTTTTACCTCCTTAACTATAATTATTATAATTCATTTCAATATTAAAAAACACGTGTAAGCAGAATCACGTGCGGGTCCATTCTTCCCCATTTTCCAAGTTATTGGAATTCCCAATTTAGGTCCGAAAATGCTGCGAAACTTGTCCTATAATTAAGTGCAGCAGCTACGGTTGGTTTTGGAAAATAATGAGAATCGCTAGCAACGCTGGCGGATTGACTATATGGCTACGTTTTGGATAATTGTTTATTTTTTATTTTTTATTTTTTAAAATAAAAAATTTATTATTTAGTTAAATTATTATTTTATTTTATTTTTTCGTGGAGATAAAGCAAAAATGTAATTTTTTATCAAAATATTAACAAAGTTAAATAAATAAAAAAATCAAAAATAAACCAAATTTAATATTTTTCATATCTTGTGAATTTTTTCAGCTTTACGATTTAACAATTCTGTAATTGTGGGATAAGTGAATCCTATGAAAAGAGGTGGTTAGAATTCCCTGAGCATTAAGCACTCTATTAAATATACTATATATGTGAAGGGCATTAAAATCATTTTTTTCTCTTTAGAATGAATGGTGATAAGAGAATAAATCACTGGCCAAGCCTATGTTTGGATTAATATTTTTGAGAGATTTTTTGCTTAAAATTTTTTTAAAAAGTCTACCCGTTTGGTCTTAATTAATTTTTTTCACATATTTTTATATTTATTTTTTTACAAAAATAGCTCAAAAACTAATAAAAAAATTAATCCAAACATAGACTGAGTCAAATCTTGGACCAAACTCTAACAACCACACGATGGTCAAGGACATTATTAATGAGAAGAGAGATTGGAACTTAATTCTGTATTCTTCCGTATATTAGTACGACAAGTGTAGCGAGCATCACTAGTGTTAATATTCCTAAATTCGTTACTTTTTCTAATCATTCCCATTGCGTGAAATTATTTAATAAAAAATTTTATACCGTTGGAGCCTATCGTTGCATCTAAAATGGCCATAATAGTATTAATGGCTGAAACTCAATTTGGAAACTAAAACTACCTCAAAAACTCAAAGGTTTCTTTTAGATTATTCTTCATGATAAGCTCACTACAAATCTCCTGAGCATGTTTAGAGGCTTAGATACTGACGGATATTATCCCAGGTGTAACGCTTTCTCTGAAAATGTGAATCACTTGTTTAAAAGCTGCATTAAATTCAAATAAATCTAATTTAACTTCAAAGAGAGAAATTGGTACACTAGAGGTTTAGGGTGTTCATTTCCTTCTTAGTTAAAAGAAATTCTAAGAAATAGGCCTAACAAATCTAATGACTCCATATGGGGGTATTTGTCCGGGCTTATCATATGACAAATTTGGAAAGATAAGAACTTTAAAAGCATTGAGAATAAGAGAAGCCAACATTAACAAGAGTGTCCAAAACATCAAAAATTACATGTTGAAAATTTAGCAAACTTTCAACTATAATCTCGCTGATTTTATCTCTAAACCGACCTCAACTCAATGGTTTTATCCTCAAACAGATAAGATCAAGATGAATACTAATGGCAACTAGAGAACTAGCACAACTGCAGCATAACTTGGAAGAGTGCTTCAGGATAGCAGATGCATATAGACTCTTGAATTTTATGGAAAGATAGAAGCCAACTCCAATATTAAAGCCACGAGCTATGAACAATATATAGAAACCTCACCATTGCGCATGAGAAATGATGGAGGGGCATAGAAATAGAATATGATTCTCTTAATGCTGTTCAGATTATCAATGAAGGCACCCCACATACTTTCCCACACATAACAATGGCTAAAGACTCAAGATTTTTTATGCATCGATCTTCCTAATCGATTAAGCACATATTCAGAGTAACTAATCAAAGTGCAGACCACATGGCCAATTGGGGCATCGAACAGTTAGTTGTTTGCGAATCTCCCATTTTCTCTGTTACTCAGTTGATTTGGAATGATGCTATGGGCACTATGTACTTCGTCAATTAACTTGTTGTTCGCTTTTATTTTCGATGTACCACCAAAAAAAAAATTTTTGAAGCCATTTGTGTGGTTTGCCTCTCAAAATAGTTCCAAATAAACATGGGAATGGATTATAATGGGTCAGGATTGTTATGAATCCAACGCAAAATACAAATATGGGACTGGAGTATATGAAGAACAATTTATTTGTGGAAATGATGTATTTGGACTAACGCCTCCATAAACTTTATACCCCTATTTTCTATCTTCTAAAATAAAAGAGGCCTAATTAATTCACAAACAAATATTGAATAAGAAGATGCTTCCAACTAATAGAATCCTTAGCATCAGACATTAATGCTTACAAGAGAAACAATAAAACAAAGAGGATGGCTCCACTCCATAAGGAAATATGGACTAAATCATTTGATCCTTATAGTGCTCAATGCTCATATTGGATTCTACTTTGATGATTCAAGTTACTAAGTATTTTAGAGTTCGTTCAGTATATTATTTATATAAAAAAAATTTAAATTAATCTAGCTCTCGTTTGGCAACTGACTTAAAATCGGCTTAAAGTCTATTTTTTGCCTTTTTGCTTAAAAGTTTAAAAAATCAAAAAGTATCGTTTTTTAATTCAAAGGCTTTTAACTTTTTTTGTTTGTTATATTTTTTATAATATTTTTAAAAAATATCATAATTTTTATTATACACATCGATTTTTTTATAAAAATTATATTTTTAAACTTTATTCATCAAAATCTATCAAACAAGATGTATATTGAATATAAAATTATTTAATAATAAAATTTTAAAAATTATAACAACTTTAAACAAAATTTTTTGCCTTTCACTTAAAACCGCTTTAAGGCTTTGCTTAAAAACTATTCATATCCCAATCAAACAAATTTTTTTATTTTTTAACTTAAAGTGATTTAAAATCATAAAATCAACTTAAAATCAATTGGCAAACGAACTCCTAATAATAATAACCAAATATTTGGATTAGTCGTTTAAAAAAAAAAAAAGAAGAAAAAAGAATGATTCCCCTTGAAATCACACCCGTCGTTCATTTTTATAATACAAAACTTTTTTGAAACATGAAATTATCATTGTTTGAACAATTTACTTTTGAAATTTTTTTTGTTAGCTCCTACTTTTATAAGTCTAGTATACTTAAGTCCCCAAACAATTTTTATGGTCAACCCAGTCCCATTCGGTCTTTACATCCCAAAAATGTCCATAATTACCAACTTCTTCTCATTCGTGCAGCACCTCACTACCACCAGACCCACCGCGCTCGCCCCCTCACCACCAGATTTGCCACCGACGACGGTAAGAACGACAACTCGTTCTAGCGCCTGGATGTGAACGGTGATGGCAAGAATGGCAACTCATTCTAGCGCCTAAACCGATTTGTTCCACCAGTCTGACAATATTGACGATCACGAAGCCGACCATGAAGGTCTCGTCACCCACCGTGTCTGAACTTGTTCATCGTCGTGCCTAAACCAGTTGCGAGGGAGGATGGAGCAGATCTGGACGCCATCACTGCTCTCCGAAACAAATCTCGCTCGCCGTAATCGATCTCGCCAGAACATATCTTGCTCTCGTCTGATTCAAGATATCTTCTCATTTCTACGCAATGAAATAAGTTCTCAAAACACTCTCATTTAGGAAAATTTTGCACTTCTCATGATGAGAACATGTACTATAGAGCAAGAATATGAGCAAGAATAAGTTCTCAAAACACTCAATCTCATTGTGAATATTCTTATTTCCTCCAAACAGCACTCACGGTCCCATTGTGAATATTCTCATCTTCAAAGATCGTCAGCCTCACATTCGCAACCCCTGCCCCCGATGCAGATAGCGACGACGGTGCTGGCAGTAGAATGCAAAGCCCGGGCGGCAATGGCAAGTGCGAGAAGCGGCAACGATAGCGAGTGCGAGAGGCGACGACGACAGCGAGGGCGGCAACGTTGATCCCTCTATTTGGTTATTAATCTTGAGAGAGAACCTCTGTTTGTCTCGGATCATATTTGGTTATTTCCATGGTAAAAACAAGAGTAATATGGACCTAAAAAAATATGAATTTTAAAAAAAGAACCTCAGAAAAATGTGAACTTATGAATGGAATTCAATTAAAAAATATTTCTAAAAGTAGGACTCGACTCCAATTAACTCTTTAATTTTTTATACTAATAATTTACTCAACAAATCCTAAAATTTGAATTACTCAGATAATCAAAGTAAAGCCCAAATTGAACTAAATAGAAGAACTAGACTGTCTAAGCCAAATTAATAATACCATATACAAAATAGGAAACATAAACAACTAATCAAAGAAGTTTTCCCATACTTTTGCCAAATTGGAGAATCCAGAAACTAAGGGAACGTGTTATTTAATAGTTTTTTTTTTCAAGTGATTTCAAATTTAAGAATTAATTGATTGAATGAGTTAACTAATCAAGTAATTTTGTCAAAATCTCCATTTGTATAATATAATTAGTGTGCTTTGATATTTTTAATATTGTTGTCAAAAAATCAAAAATAATAATGTTTTTAAATACACTTTTAGTAAATTTAGTTGGTGCCACTTGAATTATTATATTCTTTAAAAAACTTAACCTATGTTTGGACTAACTTTTTTTTGTAGGTCTTTTAGTTTTTTTAGCTTTTTTGGTAAAAATAAATAAATATAAAAATATGTAAAAATTGTTAAAATTTGTGAATTCAATGGCCATTGAATTTCAGGATTTAATAGCAGAATTCAATTGCAATTGAATTGGCCATTCAATTAGCAATTGAATTCAAGAAATCAATACCATTTATGGCTATTGATTTTTCTGTAACCCCATCCATGATGGAAAACCTATATATACTGTCATCTCATTCAGAGGAAGAGAAGCAGAGAATAAAGAAAAAAAAGAAGAAGACAGTAGAGATGAGAAAGGAGAGATACAACTCAGATTATAGTGTAAGCTGTAAGAGAGAGAAAAACAGACGGAGTACGTTCATAACCAATCCTTGGTAGTGTTCCAATGATCGTGTAACCGTTTTATCCTGGGAGAGTGAAGCCGGCGAAAAACCTATAACACCCTCGGTAGGTGGTGAATCATTCTTAAGGAAACTGCGATTGCAGGACTCGATTTGCAAATTGTATTCCTGTTATTTTTATTATTTTATTTTTCTGTAATTTCATATTATTGTAATTATTGACAGTTAATAAAGATGTATTTTCTGGATCACCGAGCATGTATATATTTTTGGCGTTGGATTGTCTCCCAACAAAAAAAAACCAACTGATGCTAAATAAATAAGGTTTTTAAGAGATTTTTAAGCAAAAAACCTTTTAAAAAAGCTAATCCAAATATAGGTTTAATCTATATTTTTGAGGCACTCCTAATTATATATATTGCATAGTACATTTGTCAAATGCATTAAACACTTCCAAAAGATGCATATACTTTGTATTTATAAGAGCAATAAGTAAAAAGGCATTTGCATTTATAAGTTCTTTTTAGATATATTTAACTCACAAATCACATAAGAGGAGAGTTTAAAATTAAAATTTTCTAAAAGACATGGAGGAAGCGAGGTAATGCCATGTTACTCTTTTAAAAAAAATTTAATAATAATAATAAAGGGAGATCGATCCGATCTCGGATCGAATCTTTAATTGGGCCATTGAGCCCTTATATAGGCGAGAACCCAGTGTGGGCTCCAACTCACAACCGTTGTAGAGATGGAGCTTAGTCTACACATAGTGGTCGCACTGAGCTTAAAAGTATTAATGAGAATAACGTAATCAATTTCAAAAACATTAATAAGGCTAATGCTCCATGTTTTGCTATGCTGCCCTCATTAATGATTTTGAGCTCGGTTATGTTATCTTTATTAATGTTATTGATAAGATCTGGTCTATCATTAGCCTAAAAATTAGAGACCTTAAGCTACTATATAAAGGCAGGCAAACCATACATAAAAAATGTGATTTTTTGGTCATTGATTTTTTAGAGCTCTAAATAGCTTTAAGCACGAGCCAAACGAGCCTAAAATCCAGTGGAAAAAAAAATATGACTCGTCTAAATAAAATTTGTAACTCCACCACTATTTGGGAAAAAAATATTAAAAACTAGTAACATATCAAAAGTTTTTAGTAAACTGACATATTTGGCAGTGTATTCAGAAATTATTTGGAGAACACCCCGTACATATACATTAATGCCGGATTTACAACATAAACTCATAGAAGATGAGCTCAAAATTGAACTGAAACTAACAAGAAGCTTGTTCTATCTACTCTCTGCCTACACACAATTTGGTACAACAAAATGATATCCATAGCCCTATCTTTTTACTGATTCAAAATCAAATCAAAGCAAATTAAGCCTTTGTCCCAATCAATTGAGATCAGCTATATAAATTCTTTTACAACATTCTATTATATTAACAGTCATATCTTCAGTTAGTTTTAATAAGTTCATATCTTTTCTTTATACAACATCTCATATTAATTTATATCTATTCCTCCCCTTATAGCGTTTTAATTACTTTCGATCTTATCGTTTTTTCTTACTACTGTATCTACTGATATATATTGTATATGTCCAAACTAGCTTAATCTATTTTTTCTTAGCTTATTCTTAATTGGTACGACCTGTACCATTCCATAGCTCTTTTTTCATTTTTAATTTTATTTTTTTTAATCTTATCACACATCTAACTTAGCATTCTCATTTCCGCAACACCCATCTTATTTATATAATCTTTCTTAGTAGCACAACATTGTCTCATATAAAATTGATGATTTAATAGCTTCCCTATAAAAAAAATTAATCTCGTAAGTATAGATCGATCACAAAAAACTCTGTCAGCATTCATTTACTTGAGCCAGCCAACTTTAAATACTATGATAACTATCATTTGCAATTTTTCCATCTTTGTTAATAGTCGAATCTAAATAATGAAAATACTCACGCTTATGCATCTCTTAATTTTGAATATTTACTTTTTCACCATTAATACTCTATTACTGCTAAAATTGTATTTCTTATATTCGATTTTGTTCATACTTATTCGAAACTCTTTCCACCACATTTCTAATTTAGTATTAACTCCACTCTTTATTTCATTCATTAAGATAATATCATCAGCAAATAACATACGCCATCAGACGTTATTCTAAATATGTTAAGTCAATTCATCTATCACTAAGGCAAATAGCCCATCTTTTTACTCATGCGAACATAGAAGAGACAACGTATTTTCTTCTTTTTTTTGTAAATTGTACATTGCATTAATTAAAGAACAATTTTATAAATTTATATTCTAAAAGACAAACAAGAAAATAAATGGACTTGCGAAGTGAGAGAATCGTATACCTTTGATACATTTCAACCAACCTTTCATAAAGAAATTGGTGTCAAAAGTAGAATGCGTATTAACTTGGTGATATGCATCACCATGGTGACCACTGCAAAACTAAAAATAACACTAAAAAGTGTAATATGAGGTGAGATCCACGATGATCGTCTATCTAAAATTAACCCCAGACAAATATGGGGGGAAATATGTTGATTCCCTCCATACAAAAAATGTCTGTAATATTAATAAGGACAAAATGTACACCATGCAATGACTATATACACATTCCCCAGCACATCAACTGTACACCTTCCTACAGGGGATCCAAAGAAAAAATGTAAAAAGTTTGTTTGGGATGACCTCTGGTTCATCTTCTAAAACAAGTTTCCCAATTAAGTCCCACCCATCCAAACAAATTTCTAAATAAAGCTGATCGGAACGTTTGGTTCCGTCTTTGTATTTACAACAACAGAGGCAGATGGATCTCTCGACAAGATAAAATTACCTCCAAGATCTTGCCTGCTATACCCAGCCACACGAGGATCGACTATAATTCTGCACGTGCCAGGTGCATCGCCTCCTAACTGAACGCCGAAATATTCCAAATGGTCTGAAATACTGTTCCCAAACACTGACCTGCACATTTTTTTCAAAATTATAACGCGTTTCGCAGCTTTGGAGATTTAGACAATCCATATCAAGCTTTTAAGTGTATCCTCAAATCGAAGCCACTACTGAAGTGATAGGGTCAATATAGATTTAGAGCTCCATATGCAATCAAGAAGTCTTAAGCAATGAAGGTAGTCCGAACATCAGAGTTCTTAATTAGCATGCACCACACACATGACAACCTAAATCGAATCTTGAACAATTCCACTAAAGGTTTTGGTTTTTTATTGCCCTAGATCTATTATTAGCAAACATAATATCCAACAGGTACGTTAATACAAAATCCAAGAAAGGTAACACGTACCTGCTACAAGATGGGTCTTCCCCGGAATCATCACAAACCTTCTCAACCGTATAAACTAAACTACCAAATC
>JAOTRH010110815.1:0-15350 GCA_034768845.1 Heliamphora exappendiculata | reverse complement strand
ACGTTTGGTTCATTAAAGAATAAAATTTTCTCTTATATGGTAAATTAGATGTGTTATTCATTTCAATTAGTTACAGTATAGGAGATATTAGAGTAATAACATAAAATTATTCACTAATGAACCATAACAGATAATTCATTTATTATTCTTAATAAACACAGAGTTATTAAAATAAACCAAATATTTTTCTTTAACTAATCTATAAATAGAAACAAAGTTCCTTCTAATGGAATGTACATAAAGACAATCTTTCAATATTAAAACTCGATCTCTACCAAAATTGAGAGTGACATCTTCTACTGCAACTGCTATTACTTTTGTATTATTTCTCATATGCAGGTAAATCTCCCTATCACTAAGTTGTCAGAGTTTTTAGAATCTCTGCAATAAATTATAGACATAATTAGTGGCTCCCGTATCTACACACCACGTACCGATAAATAACACCGCTAAATATGTTTTTACAATCAGTGAATATAAATTACCCTGTTTGTTCTTCTTTTTGAGAAATACTGAATATAACTTTTTTCAGTGTCGTGTTTGGTTGCAGTTAAAACATTTATCTTTTGATTTTTTTCACTCTAGTCTGTGGCCTACTAACTACCCTAAAAATCGTGTCTCCCTATTTCTGAACATTTTTTCTTTTTTATGCCTTTTGATCAAGATGAAGAACATTTATCAGAAACAAACACATTTCCTGATATTAAAGGAATACCATTGGCAGTTAAAATTATATCTAAGTTATATTTTCAGTAAACATAGTTTGGTTCCGTAAGTTTATTTTCTTTGAGTATTAAAGTTAGTGGGTTGAAAACTATTTTAATCATGAGAATTTCATAATTAAAAATACCGTTAATTATGACGAGAAAAATTTTGAATTCATTTTAATTTGATTTTTTTTACCATTTTAAAATTAAATTGCCAGCAGCCTGACTTTCTGTAAATAGCATGCATCGATAGGAAGACGTCGACTATCTATCGTTAGTCCAAATAGACCAATTCTTTTTAATTTTACTATCTAAGCAATTGACCCTGCCAAGTAGAATTAAATAGTAGAAATAGTTTCGGTCTAATATTTAATAGCAGTGACTCTGATGGAGAGGATACTATTATATACAGTTAAGTGTTGACTGTCACATAATTTCAAATCAATCTCTTTACAATGAATCTTTCAGATGGAGAAGTGATTTATACTAACAATTATCTAGAATTATCCCTAAAAGAGGTTATACTGGCGATATCACAATTAATCTATTCGATGGGAAAGAAGGTCTTACTGCCAACACGCAGGGTTTAATTGCATCGCCTACAAACTGGTAATGGAGACCGTAAAATTTATTTGTGAATAAATTTTCTTTTCCATTTAGATTTTTTAAACATTTTTAGGGTTATAAAATTTTATTTAATTAAAATAAATTTATTAATTTCAAAAAATACACGATTTGAAAGAATCAATATCTTTTCGTGTACACAATTCTAAAGATTCTAATTTTCTAAACTATATTTTCATGTTTAAATGCGTAACAAATAAAATTTAATAAATACACAGTTTTTCCTTCAGCTTTTCAGTTAAGGTAGTGATTAAATGTATTTATTTATTTTATTTCTCGTTTCACATTTTTTTTAAAAAAAATAATTTATTTTGATTAAATATTTTTAATTTAATTAATCCAAAAATTCAGAATTAATTCTCACATTTTTCCAAGATATCCAATTTTATAAAAAATTATTTTAAACGTGATATTTTGTAAAAAATAAAATATCTAAAAAAAATTATTTAATTAAAATTAATTAATTAAAAAAACTTAATTTTATTTATTATTACAAAATATTTTAATTAAAATTGAATTTTTGAATTAATAAAATTAACAAGATAAATAAAACAGATATGCAATCATCTACGCAGTTCACATACATATAAGCACGATATGCATATATCTCGATTTTATGATTCAGCGTTTCAGTCTCATGTTGAAAGATAAGCTGTAATAATTCATGTTCGTCTCTAATTCTGTGTTCCGATTGCATTAGGATTCTCTAATACTATTTGATATAAACAGATATATCGTATTAATATCAAACATATCAAAAATCGATCAAAACAGCCCCAGGGCATAGCTGAACCACCGCCAGCCACCAACCACCGCCAACGCTGCTTGTGCCGCTAACTTCATGCGACTTTTGCCGCCACATTCGAGCTTCGTTTTCGACGTTCTTTATACCGGAAGAAAGCTCTCAAAAAGTAAAAAAAATTGTCAAAAAATTTGCTCAAAAATAGCCCAAAAAACAATCTGAAAAACTGCCTGAAACTGTAGCCGTCGCCCCACCAGCGTCGCCGCTTGTTTTTGTTGCCCTTTTGGGCTTTTTTTGGTGGTTCTTTGGTGTCTATGTTTTAAAAAAATATTTCAAATATCCAGCCTCATGATACTTCAAAGAACGCCTCGAAAACATTCAGAAAAAAGCCTAAAAACAGCACCCGAACAACACCGCTATCGCCGTCGATTTTTGCTACCTATTTTTTTCTATTTTTGGCCTAGCTTTTCTTTGATTTTTAGATAGTATTTTAAGGTATGATTGCTGCTACTTTATACCTCAAAAATTTCTCAAAAAATAGTCTTAAAATGACTCAAAAAATCATCAAAACTACCGCTGAACCACCACTGGCAAAACCGCTGATGGTGGGCTATTTTTGACTTATTTTTGTTATTATTTTTAATGCATAAATACTGTAAAAAAAATTTCTGAAAAAACTGTGTAAAATCGATAAAGAACTTACCACGATCCGTAGTCCGTAAAAATTCAAAACCACCGTCGGTGCTGCCACATGTTCTTCATGTTCTTGGATATTCAACATGTTCTTAAATAATCTAAATAAATATTTTAAAAACAAAAAATAGCTATCACATCGATTTTATATTTCAAAGGCTCACATTCGATCTATCACGGTCAATCTCCATAATTTAAAAAATAATCATCATTCAAAATCATTCAATCAAATATGAAATAAATGATGATCATAAAATCGGGATTAGAATACCTGCAAAATCGAGTTAGCATAATTTTAAAACTACCCAGCCCCGATAACCGTAAATAAAAAATAAAACGGCTCTAATACTAATTGTTGGAGGCAAAAATGCCAAGATCATTATTTTTACAAACGATTTTTGGTAAAAAAAATTAACTAAACAGGAAATCGCCAAAACAGTCTCTAGATAAAATTTTTGACGTCGAACGACTAAAATGTTAGGGTTGGTATATTGAAAATAATATTTTTGGTAATTAATTTTATTTTTTAATAAAATTAATTTTTTATTTTATGAGAATCTTTATGAGTAATATATGTGTATCATTTATTTGATATGCATAGATGTCTAATATTCTGTATAGTATTTTATCTGGTGTGTAGAGTGCGGTTTACACACAGAAGATCAGATTTTAAGTTCTTGCAGAATATAAATTTTACGTCTAAAGTTTATATGGAAATTGACATACAATCGGTATAACTGTGGCACAGAGTTTTAGTAGGTATATCTTGGTTACAAGAAACAGATAATAGCGTCGTCTATTGTTCCAACTCTCTATGTCAGTACACTTTGTGCGTACTGAACAGGACATTTGGAGTAATTAATTTTATATTGATTATATAAATTAATTCACACTCTAAGGTTATTATGAATAGTGCTTATCCTCTTAATCCTAAAATAATTATTGATTTGTATATATTTAATATTCGTTATTTTGATTCATTAGAGGGTGTGATCTTATATGGGTCTATATTCTCGGTGAATTGGATAGAGGTATTATTTATATGACAAATATTAATTATTGACGGAATCCATGCCCCGAAAGATCGGGATTGACAATACTCCCTTAAGGATGCTTATAAGTTTTGACTAGGCCAAACCCTGTAGGTGAATTTGATTATCTAGCGATTAAATAAGTTAAGCTAAAGGGTTTAAGGAATATCAAGATACCGATTAAATTAAATTGTCAGTAATTAAATTTAATTGGCGGGTATCAAAAATCTTAACGGGTGGATAAATGGTAAACATTTAATAACATGAGCTCATTGCAATAAGGTTTTAAGATTATGGGTCATAGTGCAATTATAGTTCTTTAATGGTGTGAACTGTAATTCAGTATTTTATAAAAATTGCAGAAACCATTGCGTCTTTCCATAATTACAGAAACCGCTGGTCGGTATCTATGTTCCACTTGAAGTATTACTTATAATTACTCCTCATGTCCCTGATGTAGCCCTATATATATGCGGGTAGGCTGAACCAATTGATTTTTATCACATATTATATTTTATCTCTCAAGACTAAATATATCAGGGTTCTGCCCGTACGAGTCCTCGATAGTCCGTAACCCACACTACATTCAAAAATCGCATACGAAAATACGGTAGAAGATCTGACTGGAGTTTCAACTAGGAATCAAGTCGTAGTTGAAGATTAGAATGACAACAGGTTTTCTTCTAAATTAACTTTGGTTGCACAGGTTTTATTTTGATTATTTTTCATCAAAAGTTTTATCTAGAACCCGTTTCGGTATTTTCCCGACCAGTTAATTTTTTACAAAAAATTATTTACAAAAATAATGATCTTGACAGTTTTGCCTCCAACAAATTGGTATCAGAGCCGTTTTATATTTTATTTACGGTTATCGAGACTGGGTAGTTTTAGAACTGTTGCTAATTTTGTTTTGCAGGCGTTATAAATTCTGATTTTATTATTATCTTTTTTTCATGTTTGATTGATTGCATGGATGGTGATTAATTATTTTTTTTAATCACAGAGATTGACCTTGATAGATTAATTTTTTTTAAATCGATCGTGAGCCTACAGGATATAGGTTTCGATGTAAATATTTTATGCTATTTAAGTTTTTTTTTTCTATTTTATTAGAAAAAAATAAGAACAGGTATAAAAGAACAAAGGCGGCGGCAACCGGTTGTGGTTGGTGGCGGCAACCATTTTTTTTTATTTCTTTGCAATTTTTTTTTTCAATTTTATTTTTCAGATAAAAGAAAGAAAAACAAAATAGGGAAAGTCGCTGCAGCAGCCAAACCGCCGCAGCAGCACAAAGCTGCCAAACTATTTCAGTAGTCCCACCGGCGCAACTTCAATTCCTGAGCGCCAAACAAGGCGCAGGTTTTCAAACAAAAGCACAGAGCAGCAGTCTCCAATTGGATTCCACAGTTTTTTAAGCAAACATCAATTTCCGTTCAAGCAAGTTTTTTCTAAGCTGTTTTCCAAGCAAGATCAAACACTACAGGCGCCGAGTTCTGATGCCAATCACTGTAGCGCCATCAAACAGCGAAATTTTAGCAAGCAGCAAACTTTGGCGGCGCAATTTTCGAAGTAGTGAAGCGCAGCAATTCCAAACAGCAGTGCAACACAATTTCCATCACAACAAGCGGTTTTGGTATTCCGAAATAGTTTCCATTCAAAATCAACTGTGGCATTTTATTTTTCCGAAACAGCAGTAGAGTTCTTTTTTTAAATCAAACAGCAGTTTGCCAAACACAGTGGTGGATCAACACACAGGTTCCGTTTGATTAACTGCAACGATTTTTTTAAGTTTCAGTGCAACACGAACACTGTTCGGTGGTTATCCGAAACAGCCTGGGATTGATTGGTAGCTGGAGAATTGTTTTTTGACGCTGAAGTGAAACCCATCAAGAAGCTGTGTTTATCTAAACAGGAAACCGATTTAGAAAAGAATTTTAAAGATTATTATTTTAAATAGTAGATTGAAACTTTTTAGAATTTTGATTGGATGATAAAATCGTGATATATTTTTTTTATATTTAATTTTTTTTATATTAACTGCGTGAATGATATATATTGATTTTATTTATTCTATTAATTTAATTAATTCAAAATTTTGATTTTAATTAAAATATTTTGTAATAAAAAATAAAATTACGTTTTTAATTAATTAATTTTAATTAAATAAAAAAATTTTAGATATTTTATTTTTTACAAAATATCGCGTTTAAGATGATATTTTTTTTAAATCGAATATTTTAGAAAAACGTGAAAATTAATTTCAAATTTTGAATTAATAAAAAAATATTTAATCGAAATAAATTATTATTTTTAAAAAAATGTGAAACAAAAAATAAAATAAATAAATACATTTAATCACTACCTTAGCTAAAAAGCTGGAAGAAAAACTGTGCATTTATTAAATTTTATTTATTACGCATTTAAACACGAAAAGATGGTTTGATAAATCAGAATTTTTGAAATCGTGAACACGGAAAGATGTTTGATTCTATCAGATCGTGTAGTTTTCGAAATTAATAAATTTATTTTAATTAAACAGATGTTTATAACCCTAAAAAATATTTTAAAAACTTAAGTGGGAGAGAAAATTTATTCACAAATAAATCATGCGGACTCCATAACTAATTTGTAGGCGATGCAATTAAACTCTGCGTGTCGGTAGTAAGGCCTTTCTTCCAAACGGACAGATTAATTGCGGTATTGCTAGTACAAATCTCATTTAGGGATAATTCTGGATAATTGTTAGTGTGGATCACTTCTCTAACTGAAGGGTTTATTGCGAAGCGATTAATTTGGGATTAGGTGATAGTTAATGCTTAACTGTATATAATAGTATATTCTCTAACTAAGTCACCACTATTGTATACTGGACCGAAGTTATGTCAGTTATTTAATTTTACTCGGCATGGTCCGTTACCTATATAGTAAAATTAAAAGAAATTGGCCTATCTAGTCTTATAAATGATAGTAGACGTCATCCCAACAAAATATACTATTCTCAGGTTACTAGGCTCCTGACGAATTAATTTTAAAATAGTAGAGGGAACCAAATTAAAATGAATTCAAAGTATTGCTCATCATAATTAACGATTTTTTAAATTATGTGATTCTCGGGATTCAAATGGATTTCAACCCACTCGCTTCTATACTCAAAGAAAATAAACTTACGGGATTGAATTTTGTAAACTGAAAATATAACTTGGATATAACTTTAACTACAAATAGTATTCCTTCAATACCATGAAATGTATTTGTTTCTAAAAAAGGTTCTTCCTCTTGGTTGAAAGGCATGAAAAAAAAAGTTCAGAAACAGGAAGACACAGTTTTCAGGATAGTTAGTGAGCTACGAACTGGTGTGAAAAAGCCGAAAGGCAGATGTTTTCACTACAAGCAGACCCGACACTGAAAAAAGTTATGTCAAGTATTTCTCAGAAGGCAAAACAAAAAGGATAATTTATGTTCACTAGTTGTGAAAACATGTTTAGCAGTGTTATCTACTGGTACCTGGTGTATAGATACGGAAGCTACTAATCATGTCTGCAATTAATTGAAAAGGTTCTAGAAAACTCGACAACTTAGTGATGGGAAGATTTACCTACATATGGGCAATAATACAAAGGTAACAGCAGTTGTAGTAGAAGATGTCACTCTCAGTTTTGGTAGAGATCGAATTTTAATATTGAAAGATTGTCATTATGTACCTGCCATTAGAAGAAACTTAGTTTCATTTTCTAGATTTGTTAAATACGGATATTTAGTTTATTTTAATAACTCTGTGGTTATTAAGGATAATAAACGAATTATCTGTTCTAGTACATTGGTGGATAATTTTTATATTATTACTCTAATCTCTCCTATACTGTAACTAACTGAAACGAATAATACATCTATATTACTATATAAGAGAAAAAAATTTTCTTTAATGAACCAAACGTTTCTTTGGAACTTACGCTTAGGTCATATTAATATAGAAAGGATAAATAGACTGGTAATAGATGGACGTTTGAGTTCATTAAAAGTGGAGGCACTTTCAGTCTGTGAATCTTGCTTAGAGGGTAAGATGACCAAGAGACCCTTTTTGGCTAAAGCTTATAGAGCTAAAAAATCGTTAGAGCTGGTTCATTCTGATGTGTGTGGTCCTATGACAATACAGGCTAGAGGTGGCATTGAGTACTTCGTCTGTTTTATTGATGACTACACAAGGTATGGATACATTTATCTGATGCACCGTAAGTCTGAATGCTTTGAGAAATTCAAAAAATTCAAGGTAGAGGCAGAAAAGCGTCTGAAAAAATGTATCAAATCACTACGATCCGATCGTGATGGAGAATACCTCTTTGGAGAGTTTAAGGACTACTTGTCATCGGAGGAGATTACATCCTAGTTGACTGCATCTGGCACTCCACAACAGAATGGTGTAACAGAAAGAAGGAATATGACTCTTATAAAAATCGTAAGGTCAATGATGAGTTATTCAGATTTATCATATTCGTTTTGGAAACTCTCTTTAGAGACAGCAGCTTACATTCTGAACTTGGTACTTTCTAAGTCAGTACCTTCTACTCTCACAGAATTGTGGATCGGGCATAAGCCTAGTCTGAAACACATTTGGATTTGAGGGTGTCCAGCACATGTGTTGAAAGGAAATGCGGGTAAGTTAGAACCGAGGATGAAAATTTATTTCTTTGTGGGGTACCCCAAGGGAACGAATGGTGGTCTATTTTATAATCCTAAGGATCATAAGGTCATTATTAGTACCAATGCATAATTCTTAGAAAAAGATTATATTATGGATAACAGACTCAAAAGCAATATTGTTCTGCAAGAACTGAGAAAAATACCAGTAAAACGGAAGAGAAACCACAAGTTACTGATATTCTATTACCTCATCGTAGTGGGAAGATTATCAGGATATGTGCAAATCAAGAATAAGGTGCTGATGCACATGGTTCATATTCTGCACAGCCTGTTACTGCTAGTACACAAATACAGGTAGTGCCTCGTCGTAGTGGAAGGGTTGTTCATCAAGCTGACCGGTATATGTTCTTAGGAGAGTCTTTTGACAGGATCCCAACAGAACTAGATACCGATCCTTGTAACTACAAGAAAGCACTACAAGACAAAGATGCAAATCTTTGGCAAAGGGCTATGAATTCAGAGATGGAATCTATGTATTCCAATCAGGCTTGGGAACTTATAGAACCACCCAAAGGAATAAAACTCATTAGATGTAAGTGGATCTACAAGAGAAAGAAAGGAGTATAGGGGAATGTTAAAATCTTCAAAGTTAGATTTGTTGCTAAATGGTTCACTCAGAAATAAAGGATCGACTCTGAAGAAACCTTTTCGCCAGTAGCCATGCTTAAGTCTATCCAGATTCTCTTATCCATTGCCGCTCATTTCGATTACAAAATCTGGTAAATGGACGTCAAGATAGCTTTTCTTAACAAAAGTCTTGACGAGTGTATCTATATGATACAACCAGATGGATTCATTGCATAAGGCCAGGAACACATGTTGTGCAAACTTAAGAGATCTATTTATGGACTTAAGTAGGCATCGAGGTCTTGGAACACTCGGTTTGATCAAACTATAAAGTCTTATGATTTTGATCAAAGTTCGGATGAGTCTTGTGTGTACAAGAAGCGTGAAGGAAGCGTGGTGATCATCCTAGTACTTTATATAGACGATATCGTACTTATCGAAAATGATGTGGGGGCATTATCTACGATTAAAGTATGATTATCTGGGCAATTCGATATAAAGAACTTGGGAGAAGCCAGTCACATCATTGGGATCAAGCTTGTGCGAGATCGAAAACAAAAGATGTTGGACTTCTCATAAGCAAAGTATATCGATAATATCCTTGCTCGTTTTAGTATGCAGAATTTCAAAAAAAAAATTTTCTTTTCAGGCATGGAATCACTTTATCCAAAGATCAGTGTCCTAAGACACCTGATGAGATAAAAAAAAATGAAGGCGGTTCCTTATACTTCGACAATAGAAAGTCTCATGTATCATATACTTTGCACTAGACCCGACATATGCTTTGTCGTTAGTATGGTTAGTAGATATCAGTCTGACCCAAGGTTTGCATTGGACTGCGGTAAAGAATATAATCAAGTACTTGAAAAGAATTAATGATTATATGTTGGTTTATCAGGCAGATAGTCTAGTACCTTTGGGGTACACAGACTCAGATTTCTAGTTAGACATAGAGCTTACATCAGGAGACAACCTTGCATATCCTTTACAAAGAGTTTACCGGCTAAGACTTTTGATAGTCATATAGAGGGCATATGAGTCAGATGTATGGCAGTATGGTTTTGAGTATAAGTGGGAGATTGTTAGGGTTGGTATACTGAAAACTATATTTTTAGTATTTAATTTAATTTTTTAATAAAATTAATTTTTTATTTTATGAAAATCTTTATGAGCAATATATGTGTACCATTTTTTTGATATGTATGGATATCTAATATTATGTATAGTATTTAATCTGGTGTGTAGAGTGCGACTTACACACAGAAGATCAAATTTTAGATTCTTACAGAATATAAGTTTTATGTTCACAATTTAGATGAAAATAGACATACCATCAGTACGACTGCGGTATAGAGTTTTAGTAGGGCTGTCTTGGTTACGAAAAATAGATAATTGCGTCGTCTATTAATCTAACTCTCTGTGTCATGACACTTTGTGCGTATTAAACATGATATTTGGGGTAATTATTTTATACTGATTATATAAATTAATTCACGCCCAAGGTTATTATGAATAGTGCTTATCCTCTTAATTCTAAAATAATTATTGATTTGCATATATTTAATATTCGTTGTTTTGATTCATTAGAGGGTGTGATCTTATATAGGTCTATATCCCGGTGAGTTAGATAGATGTATTAATTATATGATAAATATTAATTATTAACGAAATTCACGTGCTGAAAGATCGGGATTGACGATACTCCCTTAAGAATGCTTATAAGTTTTGACCGGGTCAAACCCTACAGGTGGATTTAATTATTCGACGGTCAAATAAGTTAAGCGGAATGGCTTAAGGAATATCAAGATGCCGGTTAAATTAAATTGTCAGTAATTAAATTTAATTAGCGGGTATCGAAAATCTTAACGTGTGAAGAAATAGTAAATATTTAATAATAGGAGCTAAATGCAAGAAGATCTTGAGATTATGGGTCAAAGTGCAATTATAATTCTTTAGTGGTATGAACTGTAATTCAGTGTTTTATGAAAATTGCAGAAACTGTTGCGTCTTTTCATAATTACAAAAATCGCTGGTAGGTATCTGTGTTCCACTAGAAGTCTTACTCATAATTACTCTCCGCATCCCTGCTATAACCCTATATATATACGGGTAGGCTAAATATATCGGGGTTCTGCCGGTACGAGTCCTCGATAGTCCGTAACCCACACTACGTTCAAGGATCGCATACGAAAATACGGTAGAAGATCTGACTAAAGTTTCAACTCGAGATCAAGTCGTAGTTGAAGATTAGATCGACGAAAGGTATTCTTCTAAATTAACTTTGGTTGCACGGGTTTTATTTTGATCGTTCCTCATCAAAAGTTTTATCTGGAGCTCATTTCGGCGTTTGCTCGTCCAATTAATTTTTAACCAACAATCGTTTACAAAAACAATGATCTTGGCAGTATTGGCTCCAACACAAAAAAAAATTGTGCAACCAAGTTAATTTAGAAGAATACATTTTTACCGGTCAATTCTTCAATTACGATTTGATTTTGAGTTAAAACTCTTGTCAGACCAACTACTGTATTCTCTTATGCGATTCTTGAATGTAGTGTATGCTACAATCTATCAAGAATTCATACCGACAGAACCTAGACAATTTTAATATTCAGAGACAAGTTATAAAACTGGTTCAGCCTACCCGTATATTTATAGGGCTATAGCAGGGACCTGTGGAGTAATTATGAGTAAGACTTCTAATGGAATACAGACACCCATCAGCGATTTTCGCAATTAAGCAAACCTCATAGCTGTATCTCTAATTATGAAAATATTACAGCGATTTCTGTAATTTTCATAAAATATTAAATTACAGTTTACACCACTAAAAAATTATAATTACACTATGACCCAAAATCTCAAAATTTTCTTGCATTGAGCTTGTATTATTAAATACTTATCATTTCTCACTACGTTAAGATTCCCGATACCCGCTAATTAAATTTAATTACTGACAATTTAATTTAATCGGTATTTTAAAATTTCTTAAACCTTTCTGCATAACTTATTTGACCGCTAGATAATCAAATCTATCTGCAGAATTTGGCTCAGTCAAAACTTATAAGATTCCTTCAGGGGTATCGTCAATCCCGATTATTCGAGATGTGGATTCTGTTAATAATTAATATTCACCATATAAATAATACTGTTACCTAACTCATCGGGAATATAGAGCCATATAAGCTCGTACCCTCTAATGAGTCAAAATAACGAATATTAAGGTGCCGTTTGGCAACGTTTATATTTTATATTTTCTGTTTTTGTTTTTAAATTTTTCATAAATTATAAACAAAAACATGCTTAGTAATTATTTTTGTTTTCAAAAAACTGTAAACAGTTTTCAAAATTTACAAAATTTTAAGAAACAGAAATAATGTATTTTTTCTTTGTTTTGTAAACAAGTTTTGATTGGATTCATTCGTAACTTTCAACTATTACTTTTTAAATATTTATGTTACCAAATAAGTTTTTATTTTTTTATTTTTTTATAAAAATAAACAAAAACATGTTTTTTATTTTTTGTAAACAAAAAATAGAAAACTGTAAAAGTTACCAAACGGACCATAAATATATGCAAATCAATAATTATTTTAAAATTAAGAGTATACGTACTATTCATAATAACCTTAGGGTGTGAATTAACTTATATAGTCAGTATAAAATTAATTATTCAAATGCGTTCATTCAATACACACAAAGTGTATTAGCACAGAGAGTCGAAATAATAAACGACGTTATTATATGTTTTTCGTAACCAATACAGGCCTACTAAAATTCTATACTACAGTTATACCGATTGTATGTTAATTTCTATCTAAACTGTGAACATAAAATTTATATTCTGTAAAAATCTAAAATTTGATCTTCTGTGTGTACGCTGTACTTTACACACCAGATTAAATACTGTACAGAATATTAGACATTCATGCGTATCATTAAAGAAATAATATACATACATTACTTATAAAGATTCTCATAAAATAAAAAATTAATTTTATTAAAATAAAATTAAATACTAAAAATATAATTTTAAGTATAACAGCTCTAATATGTCCTTCACCAATTCGGCAGGCATGCATTTTGCCATGGTTTTTGAATGTAAAAAATAAGCAAAAAAAAAAGGCTTGGGTTGCTGCTTATTGGTAGCCCAAACACATGTGATTTATTGAATAGCATAAAAGTTAAAAAAAATTAATAATAATAAGCATGTTTGCCCAAATGGGACCTAAGTTGCAAAACAAGATCTAGTTTATTTGGTAATTTGACTTTAAGTTGACTTTTCGACTTTTAGATACATTAAGCTAAAAAGTCAAAAAAATTCATTTAATTGAAAAATATATGACTTTTAAGCTCTCAAAAAATCAATATATACTCAATATAAATTTCCTAAAATACCCTTCAGTTCTAAACGAGATATTCTCGTCAAATTCATCCACAATCGAAAAATCGACACTACAAACTCTGATACGAAGAGAAAAATCAATAATTTTACAAAAGATTAAAACTACTAAATTAAAAATAAAATCACTAAAATAAAAATGTTATCAACAACTAAAAAAATAATAAATTTTTATGTACAACAATTTTTACAATAGCAATTTTTATACACTTTGAACTACCACAAAAGCTTGCATAAATTAATCGAGCTATTAAATAGTCGTGCACTGGGTATAATTGTTTGATTAAAATTTATTTAATTTTATATGTAAAAATATAAAATTAAAAATTATTATGAAAAAAAAATCTAAAACTAAAAAAGCTAAAAGTTAAGAGTTAAAAAATAAATTTTTTCAAAATTTAAACTTTAAATTAAAAATTAAAAAATTAATTTTAAACCAACTTAAAATTCGTAGCGGAAGTAGCACTTAATTTCCAAATGACCTACTGGTCATTTCACGTCGCTAGAAATATTACGTACAATATGAGAGCTTTCGAAAAGGCTAAGGGCATAATCGTAACTTGAGCAAACCACGACTGAAATGAAAGCAGGGGAGGAGAGAATGGCTACATATATGAGGTAACATGATAAGACCATGTCTTCGTTTCGAAAGACCGTCGCCCAGATGCCACGCCATCCCTTTAAAGAAAATGCAATGCCAGGTGGTTGGGTGAGATTCGTTTCGACTGAAAGTATAATATCTTCGTTACTATCCTAACATTTGCCCTCCAGTTATAGATAATTAATTAGTTGTATATTTAGTAATTCTTCTCATTTCTGTTCGTAGCTGTGGTACCGTGGTGGGTGTCGGAGCAGCGACTGTGCTGCGCTTGAAAAGGTACTACGGTGCTGCATTTTATTTAGAGATATTTTTTTGAATAAATTTTTATGATTGAATTTTTTTATTATGTAGAATTTTTAAAATTTGTTATTTATATAAAAATTTAGATTTATCCGATACCACTAGCTATATGATTGAGTAACATTTATTTAGATATTTTTTTAAAATAATTATAATTTTTATTTATTTATTTATAAAACAACATTAGTAGATTTTATTTAATCATTTAGTTATAGGTATCAGATGAATCTGAATTTTCTCACATATAACAAACTCGACGAATTCTACATAATAAACAAATTCAATTATAAAACTGTGTTAAAAAAATATCCAAAACAAGATGCAGTACTTGTTTTAGGCACAGCACGGTCCCAAACTGGGTGGGGGTCATCGTAGGGTCGTTCCTTTCTCTCTCTCTCTCTTTCAATTCCAGTTTACGCGTTTACACGGTCCTCACGCGGTATTTTAAGTTGACCGAGGGCAAATTATTAGGTACTCCCGTAACTCTATACATGGCATTTTTAATAAATAAATTATTATAAATTATATTATTTAAATTATTTTTTGCTTTTTAGTTGTTCAATAAGCATGAATCACCCGGTACTTATCTTAATATTTGTTACTATGAGATTGAGCAATAGAACCGTCCAAAAAAATCGATAAAACTGAATAACCAATTCAATACGATTTGAATTGTGCGATTAATTCGATTTTGTATTAAATCAGTTTAATTTCAATTCTAAAATATGTAAAACGTAGATTACGAATTAATTTACAAATTTAAAATTACGATTTTTGTTCCGAACCAAATTGAATTGAGGTTTTTATTTTAACTTGTGTTTGTACTAGTTTTTTTTTATATTTTTTGAATTTTTGACTTTTTTTTATAAAGAAAACAATTGTAAAAAAATGTGTAAAAAGCTAACTTAGACTAAATCAGTGAGTTTTTTTAAAAACTTTTAAGTAAAAAAAATTTTAAAAAAATTTGGCCAAACATAGTAATATA
>JAOTRH010110794.1:4301-15350 GCA_034768845.1 Heliamphora exappendiculata | reverse complement strand
GAGTCAAATACTGGATAGAATATACGGACTATGCATTCATACATCACAAATATAAATATGAAATCATAAATGTAAAAACCATCTCTAATGTTTCTCATTAATATGCCAGGGATCGAGAATAAAATACATAAAAGCATGACTTTTCAGTATACATTCCCAACAATGACATCAAATGTGGTCATGTCAAGAATGATGAAATTAAACTCTAAATAGTGGCCGGTGACCTCTAACTCATAGGATCTACAGACTCATCCTAATACCACATTCCCACTGATCGGGGTCTCTACACACAGTGTGCTACCCCTCGAATCTATCTCTAACCCCAAAGCAGATGTAAAAGCAGATGATATAAACGAATGCGATGCTCTCGTATCGATGAGAACACTAGCCCATGATCTGTATACTAAGAGAGTACCTCTGATAACTGAGGTTGTCGCTACAACACCAGGCACAACCGGTGCCTTAGAGGAACTGGGATCTGTGAGGAGGGTATACACTCGGCCGTACAATCCCTTGGTCTGTCCACCATAGCTCTGCGCTGCAGGTTATCACACTAATTAAACTGAGGCACCCCCTTCTATAACCCTGGAAGTCTGAGCTGTTGGCTGCTGCTACTGATAAGCCTATCATTCTTGTGCAGACTGAACAACTGGTGCACTTGCCATGCTTTGTGCACTCCCTCCTTGAGGACAACTCCTACAAAAATGTCCCGCAGGCCACACCCAAAACAAACTGGTGGCTCTCTCCCCTGATACTGAATATGTACTGAACTCTAGAACTGCCTCTTCTATAGACAATTCGACGCACGATGCCCGGGTTGCCTACACCAATAATAGATGAGCCCCTTCGCTCTTACCTCTCTAATGAAGCCACCGGGGGTGCTGGTGCAGAAAATTGATGCTGATATGATCCCGTAGAATGAGAATTAGGACCAGCTAACCTTTGTCGCTTATTTCTGTGCCCCTTAGACTGCGCACCTCCACCCTACTGGGTTCTGCTCTCTCTAGCCTTACACGTTTCATTCAAGGTATTTTCTATGGTGATGGCTGACTCCACCAAATTCGTAAATATACGCATCCTCAATGCCGCCACTCGATCTCTGATCGTGAGTTTCAAACCCCTCTCAAATCTCTTTACATACAATTCATCTGTAGCTATAACTTCTTGTGCAAAAATGGGATAAGCTGGTGAACTCTACCTCGTACTAAACTACAGTCAAGACTCCTTGGGTGAGAGAAAGAAATTCCTCCCAGTATAGGTCTCTTGAGGACTCAGGAAAGTATTTCTATAGAAATACTTTAGCAAAAGCTACCCATGTTCCGTCTATAGTAGTTTTAGCAAATTTTCACCATTCGTGGGCTTCACCCCTCAGCTGAAAAGCTACAAATGCAACTCTCAAGTCATCCTCGACTACCTACAATGTATTCATAATCCTCATCACAAGCTCCAGCCATTATGTGGCCATCTTAGGATCGAAATTCCCAATTAAGGTAAGAGGGTCAAGATGTCACAACTTTCGCATCGCAATAGTCACCCTCGACTTGGGTACTCTTGCCCCTCCCCTAGCGACCTTGGCTAACTGATGGATAGAACCCACCATCTCACGTAGCAACCCTACCCCGTCTACTGGTCCTTGGGGAGCATTAGCATCCCCAGCATCAGTGATTAACACATCCCATTTGCCTAAACCACGGCCACGATCTCAACCAAAACCTCGCCCTCTCCGCGCAGACATCACTTCTATACGAAAGCAATATAAAACATAACAACATAAAATTCAACTCATCATGTTATTACACATATAAGTCACATAATCATGTTAACACTTAGTCATTTAAGATCATGTAAACAGAATCCACTTACCGAGGAGTATCTTCAAGAGTGATGAGTCAAATTGGGTAACCTACTTAGATTCCTTGCTAGAAAGTACGTCGGCCAACTGCATTTCTAACTCTGCTTCCTAGTTTGTTAATCGAAATGTCCAAAGGCAAAACTAATCAATTCTAAGGTCCAACCTCCATGCTCACACATACACGGCATTCTCATGCTCAACAAGTTATCACATCATGTTATCAAAATATTTAAATACATGCAATTAAGAAGACACAACCCTCCTCACAATGTGATGCAACCTTCCCCACAACTCTTAGGTATTCGAACCTAGAGCTCTGATACCAAGTTGTTATGCCCCAAAACCCAGGTCACGTGAATCATCCAAGAAAAATCTATTTTAAAATACTAAGATCCTTTAAAACTACCCGAGCCAAGATGAGTCCAAGAACGTAAATGAAAGAAAGCTTAAAACCTTTGAAAAATGAACTTTCGATGATATATTTAATGTAATAGAATAGCCCAAAAGAATACGATCACACTCCCCACGAGCCAAGCTTTAAAACAAACAAATAAAATTTTTAGAAAATTACCCAAACCAGTTGATCGGTTAAAAGACCGCTCGAACAGTCCTTGCCTATACACTATTTTTCCCTTAGCCTATAAAACAACCGAGAGTATGGTTTAACCGCTCGATAGACCACTCTAGCAGTCCATCGAACGGTCTGACTCTAGTCCTTTTTTCAAAACCTAACTTTTCACACACAACACTTAAACATTTTGTAACATTTTTGAAAGATTTCAAGGCACAACCATGCTAACCAAAATATGCAAAAACAAGGTTCGAAATCCTCCCTCGGGACACAAGAGTTGATAGAAAGCACAAAACTAACTAAAAATGATAACCGTTGCATACAATATAAAAACATACAACCAACCTAGGGTTCCTTTCATAAGCATACAACCTACATGTATTGATAACCAAGCCTCAAAGCTAAACAACATGTCTTCAAGGCCAATAGATATAACTTCATTACGTGATTTAAATACAAAATGGTATAAACAACCGATCGACAAAACTACTAAAAACAACAAAATAGTTTTTGTTTTTGCGTCCTCTGGGCTCACCAAGATCAATCCATGTGATCAAATTCACCTAAAAGTTTTCAAAATCCCACAACGTGAGTCAAAACTTAATAGGAATAGACTACCATTAAGGAAAAGCATAACATGCAATCACGAATTATATAAAAAACTCGACATTGCAAGTCTCAAAACGGTTTTTCATCTTTAAAATCATAAGTTTTCATATAATTCCATTTATCAAATGTAAACATGTTATTTTCCAATCAGGTTTCCACAACCCACAATGATTCCTATGTATGGACTCAGTCGCACCTGGGATAAAGGTAATAACTATAGACTCTTGCCCATTAGCTTATGTGATGCCCCGTCCTCCAGACACATCAGGACACACATAATTATAAATAAAGGAGATATTCTAGCCATTCATTCAAAGTTACATATCATAAATATTACATTATTAAGAGTTTCGAACAAATCTTAAGTACATAACGTTTACAATTACACAAGAAATTTACAAAATTTATAATAAGCGCCAAGAAACTGAACAAAAAAAACAAAAAGAGTAGACTTAGATCTTCAGCAAGCATCATCGGGATTTTCCTATTCCTGGAATTCACTCTGGTAATCGTAACTTTCTTCTCCTTCAGCGACCTCCTCTTCAAAGATATCCTCTTCCTCACCTGTGGCACGAATGTCATGAGCCAAAACCCAGTAGAAAACACTCTAAACCTTCTAACCAATTTCATGACACAAAATATGCATTGTTGGAGGCAAAACTGCCAAGATCATTATTTTTGTAAACGATTTTTAATAAAAAAATTGGATGGGCAAACGGTGAAACGGGCTCCAGATAAAACTTTTGATGTCGAACGATCAAAATAAAAATTCGTGCAACCGTAGTTAGTTTAGAAGAATACCTTTTTCGGGTTAATTCTTCAACTACGATTTTGATTCCGAGTTGAAGTTCCCATTAGACCTTCTACTGTATTCTCTTATACGATTCCTAGACATAGTGTGGGCTATAATCCTCCGAAAACTCATACCGACAGAACCTGGGCAGCTTTAGTCTTGAAGACAAGTTATCAAACTAGTTTAGCCTACCTGCATATTTATAGGGCAATAACAGGGACTGTGGAGTAATTATGAATCAGACTTCTAAATTGACACAAATACCCATCCAGTGATTTTTGCAATTAAACAAACTTTGCAGCAGTATCTGTAATTATGAAAATCTTACAGCAATTTCTATAATTTTCATAAAATACTAAATTACAGTTCACACTACTAAAAAACTATAATTGAACTCTGACCCATAATCTCAAGACTATTTTAAATTGAGCTCCTGTTATTAAATGCTTAAAATTTCTCCCCACGTTAAGATTTTCGATACCTACCAATTAAGTTTAATTACTGACAATTTAATTTAATTGGCATCTTAAAATTCCTTAAGCACTTTCGCATAAATTATTTGACAGCCGGATAATCAAATCCACCTATAGGGTTTGGCCCGGTCAAAACTTATAAGCTTTCTTAAGGGAGTATCGTCAATCCTGATCTTTCGAGACGTGAATTCTGTCAATAATTAATATTCACCAAATAAATAATACCGCTATTCAACTCACCCAAAATATAGACCCATATAAGATCGCACCCTCTAACAAATCAAAATAACGAATATTAAATATACGCAAATTAGTTATTATTTCAGGATTAAGAGTATAAGCACTATTCATAATAACCTTGGGGTGTAAATTAATTTATATAGTCAGTATAAAATTAATTATCCAAAATGTCTCGTTTAATACACAAAGTGTACGAGTACAGGGAGTCGAAACAATAGACGACGCTATTATCTATTCTCTATAACCAAAACAGGCCTAGTAAAACTCTATGCTACAAACATACCGATGGTATGTTAATTTTCATCTAAACTATGAACAAAAAACTTATATTCTGTAAGAACCTAAAATTTGATCTTCTGTATGTAAGTCGTACTCTACACACCAGATTAAATACTGTACAGAATATAGGATATCCATGCATAATATTAAATAAATGATATTGCATATATTGCTCATTAAGATTATCATAAAATGAAAGTTAATTTTATTAAAATAAAATTAAATATTAAAAACATAATTTTCAGTAAACCAACCTTAACACGCATATCATTTAACACTTAGTACATTTTAAAGTCAAGAAGACGGACAAATTTGACAAGTTATAACATGGTAAGTAGATAAGTGAATAAACATGCAAGTGTGTGATACCATGGATGCAATGCAAATGCCCAACCCGACATTCACCCAGAATCATAACACGAATTTCACGTCGGCAATTATCAAAGTAGACTTTATGGGAGTTGATCACAAAAGCCATCATGACAAATAGTAAATGCATTGCCATGCCTCATGCCACAATTGTTTTATTCAATGGCAATGGCGTGGGGTCTGAGCCATCCTCCGGGCTAACCAAATACAATGATCAATCAACATATAATAAATCGATTTGTCCTACCTTAAGACTCGTGATGCCTTTGTCGGTGTCAATCCAAAGTCTAAACTATCAAAACCAGAACACTAGCGACGAACCCGTGGTGCTCAACAATATCCATGATAAACAATTTTCCAACACTGGGGACACACCCAAGGTACTCACAGGGAATACATCCCAAAGCAATTACAAAACTGGTAACTAGGGACGCCCTAAGCTCAGAACCGAGAAAGAAAACAACTCCAACATATCCCAACCCACAATAGTAGATACAAAATGGACTCTAATATTGCCATGCCCCAAACTCCGAATCACGTGAAACACCCATAAACAACCAGGATAGCACCAAACCCGAGAATACACTCTCAAATTAAACCATATATGCATTATATATAATCGTCAAACGACTTACATTACACGGTGTAGACACCCCAATTTGACCCCGTCCAATCTTAGGTGAATCCGATGATGAAACAGGTGGAACAGTATCTCAGTACGATCCTCAAAAAGTGATCAAAGCTTAGTATTTAAACCCGAAACCTTCAAACCAATGAATTTTTGTCAAACCCATGAAACTTGATGCCCAAATCAGGCGACCACCATGTTCATTGTGGCGACTGCCAATAGAACCTCTTAAAAATTCTAGACAAATATGGCGACCGCCAACTTGCATCATGGCGACCGCCAAAGAATTTTATGAAACTTTTCAAAAGTATGGCGATCGCCAACTTGAATAGTGGCAACCCCTAACTACAAATGGCCTGACGTGTCCTAAAAACGTGGCAATATCTCATTGGCTGAAGAACTCTATAAATACCATACCTCTGGTACGTTTTCGAGAATAGAATTTGAGTGTGATGTTTTGAGAGTGAAGCTATGCTGAGTCGCCGAGCAATTTCGACCCCCGACGCCGAAGCCCTACCGAGATACCGAGTCACGAACCTCCAACATTGAAGCTTTGCTTGAATCGCCACCCGAGAATCGACGCATTGAAGCACATTCCCTACTTGAGGATTCTCTTGCAATCTAGGCACCTCGTTTGGAATCCCGGTCTTTCTAACTTCATTTCCTATCTTTTGGAGTGACCGGATTAAAATTCAATTTCAATTTGCATATTCCTTCCGTTTATATAGTTAATCTTGTTTATTTTAGTTATTTCTCTATATGTCACACTAAGCACATTGTCCTTCTTTTTCTTATTTTTATCACTTTATCAATTTAGTGCTAAAATATTCTTACAATTACAACTAATTAATGTTGTTAATTGTTATAATAATGCACATATATTTATGTGAATGTAGTAATTAATACTGCATTTCACATTAAATAGTTATTTTTAATTTCTTTTATTTATCTAACATTGGTTTAATTTTCTTTACTAACATTTTTTTCTTTCCTTTTATCATTAGCTTTAATTTTCTTATTATGTCCCATTTAGTACTCATTTCCTTTTAATGTTAATATTTGTTTTAAGATTCCATTTTCTTTTTCTTTCTTATAGCTTTATTAAACCCAAAAAATTATAAAAAGTCTTTTAGTATAATTTTCATTATTTAGTTGTAACTTTCTTCCCTTTTTATTTTCTTTTCCTTTGTTTCCTTTTATTTTTGTTTCTTTAAAAATGTAGATAGTTAAATTTTCTTCTCTAACCCTTTTCATTTTTAGCATAATCCTTCTTTTTGTGAACTTTTTCTTTAAACCCTTAAACTCTATTTTTCCATAAAACCTTTATTTCACATTTCTTCATTTGGACTTTCTTGATGATTTTATACATTTTCCTTTGCTTAGTGTTTCTTTTATTAAAAATTCATCATGTTAAATGCTAACATAGTTTATTTTGATAACGTACATGTTTTTAACTTCTTTACTTGAAAGCATGAATAGTATAGTTTATCTTTTGTAATAAACCATGTTTAGGTAATTTTAACCTATTTTTACTCTTACATTTGAGCCATGCTAGTTTCGATCATCTTCATAAAATCACATGTAGGAGTGTTTCATATATCCTTTAGTTAGAAATTACATATCATAGGAATTAGAATTTTTATTTTGGTATTTGCTTAATTTGGAATGCTATGTACATATGTTATGTATTTTTCATATTTGATTTTGGATGTTTTCTCTTTGCCTCCACTTTCTTTATCGGCATGCATTTGAGAAATTCTTATCAAAGAACCAATGATGATTAGTAGAGGCCAATCTTACGGTTGAACGAATAGGATGCCTAACACATTTTCTGATTCGTACCTTAGCTCACGAACCATTTATCTCTGGTTAACGTTTTAAAAGATCAGTAGCTATTTTTATTTTTCTTAGTTTTTTTCAAAAATTAAGTGGCGACTCCATTTTAAATAAAAATAGAATTTTCAAAGGTTAATTTTCGAGGTGTTAAAATATTTTTTAAACATCTTTGGATTCCCACATTTTGACCATTTTTCAAAAACCCCAAAATCCCGACGCCAAAGTATTTTCTGGCGACTCTACTAGGGACTGGTTTCTAAAACCAAATAAGAGGGCTAGACTTGAAAACATCATTGGTTCTTAACAAAAAATTTTCATTTTTATTTTCGCATGCATATGCATTGTTCTTCAAACCCCCCCACTTAGTCGACTTAACGCCCTGAACGTATATCCGTTTAAGAGATTGTTGGGAAGGCAGGCAACCCTTACTGACTCTACGCTACCATAGGTGCAGTAAAAGAGTTCAGGCATATTGTTTGGCCATGTTCTGTATGAAAGGAATATACCCGGCTCTATTCAGAAGGTACCTTGTTAAATGAACCAAAACTGGTCTTTTGCATATAGTGAACTTAAAACTCTCCATTATGTGCTAATTAACCCTGGTAGGATTATGTATTTTTTTTTGTATGTTTTGTTTGCGTATTGTTAGGATTGTTTTGTTTGGGCTTAAGCTAGTCCCTTTCCTAGGTCCAGTCTGGGTTTTCTGTTATCCTTTGATTAGGTTAGCTTTTCCTTCAGGTTTTTATCCGAACTTTTTCTTTTACCATGTTTGGTTCTTAAGCTGTAGTTTTTTTCTCGGGGTCCCGCCCGTGTTTCATTTTAAAGCCTCTGGGGTAGTTTCCATCTCCTCCGGGTTCTTCCTAGGTCGTTGGTTTTCTCCCCCTTCCCATAGGCTCATTTCTTTCAAACCATTGTCATACTCGTGAGAGTTAGTTCTTTGTCGTTATGCTGTCCATTTTTCCTTAGAATTTTTAGGCCGAACCAGTTCAGTTAACGTAGCTCTGTTTTCCTTCCGAAGTGTTGTACGTTTCCCCATTTTAGATGAGTTTTTCCTCTAAAATTTAGTGGTTTCCCCTTCTTAACCGTTATTCTAGTTTTTTGGGTTATCCTGTTATGTTGCCAGCATGAGCCCGGCATGGGTATTGTTTCAGTCTCCGTATTTATCTGCTCATGATTTTTTGTTTCGAGTATCTGGGATATTTTTTATCTGTTGTCAGAATGTTTCCTGAGAAGTGTTTAATACTGGTCATTTTGCATTTGGAATTTAGGTTTCTCTAAGGTTTTACCATTATGCCAAGAAAAGTGCAGTCAACACACATTTGGGTGAGGTCAGGATCAGGCAGACTTTGTAGGGTATCCGAATAGCCAATTGAGTAAGCTGAAATGGCAAAACATAAGATGAATCTGGCAGCCCTAATAAGGGCGATTACTAATATACAGAGAGCCGTAGAGCAACAGACCCAGGCTCAAGTGCAATGTCCGGCACAGATTCAGGCAATTCTGACCCGTATCCCTGTTATGAATGGACAACCAGATGACACGAATGAGAATGCCAAAGACTTTTGGGATGACAATCAAGTCCCTGATGGATCGCAAGTTGTTCCACTACTACCACGAAACCCTCATCAGGCAATAGTTGAGGAAGAAAACACTACGCAATTTAGAGAATCTGCACCAATTGAGAAGATTGGCGGGATGGAAAAGGTCCTTAGAAAGGCCAAAGGGATCGAGGAATACATGTTGGATGTGGGAGGGTTGTGCTTGTTCCCAGACGCTAAACTATCAGAAAAGTTCAAAATGTCTGACATAAAAATATTTGACAGAATTGGAGATCCCAAAAATCATCTCTGAATGTATGTTGGTACCCTGTTGCCAATGGGGATTGATGACCAGTTGAAGGCTCGTCTCTCTCACCGATCTCTTTCTGGGGTAGCCCAGAAATGGTTCCTCTCCCTTCATATAGCCAAGACCAGAACTTGGGAAGACATAGTTGCGACTTTCATCAGTCAGTAGAGTTACAATGTCTAACTAGACGTAACTACCCGAGAGCTCGAGACGACTCGAGAGGAGAATCGAGAGTCTTTTGTTGATTTTTTGACCCGATGGAGGGGTAAGGCAGCCAAGATGATGAACCGGCCTTTCGAGAAAGAGCAAGTGAGGATAGTAGTGAAGAATCTGTAAGCTCCCCTGAAACGCTATCTGATCACACAACCACTCTCCACATTCGAGTAATTGTTTGATGTCAGGATTCAGATAGAAGATGCAATCCAGTCTGGGGATATTGAAAAAGCCGAGCTGAGCCAAAAACCCAAGAGGACCTTCCCCACAAATAACCAAAACTAATCTGCTGCCACAAATCTCGTGTCTTGCTCAAATGAGGTAAACTTGTTGAACCCATCTTCTTCTGCCCAGCAGTCCAATAACGCCCAACAGTCAGATAACAGCCAACAACAACATAGGCAAAGGAGGGTGTTCACTCCCCTCAACATTTCTTTATCTACCGCCTTAAATCGACTCGTCGAGAAAGGGGTCATCATGCCAATAGACCCCATGCCTGTACCTGATCCCCAACCACCGAGGTTTAATGCTTCTCAATACTACGCCTTCCACCAAGGTCCCGGGCATTTGACTGATAAATGTATGAGACTACGTCAGGAAATATAGAATCTCATTGACAACAAAGTGATTCTACCACCATCTGCCACCCCAAAACCAAATGTCACTGCTAACCCACTGCCGAATCATGCCAGACAGGCTGGGGTAAATTATATGTCTTTAGGGGAATCAAAGGACCCAAGCCAGCACATCTGTTCAGCTTACCTACCATGCCGTTGTGTTTCAGTAACTGAGGATTAGACAGCATGCTCATTCAAGATGGTTAGAGGCAGCCGAGACGGGATGGAAGAATGGAATGACAGTGACTGGGAATGATATCAACCGATAATCCAAATCTACAAACAAGAAGAGGAGCGTAGTGAAGAAGTTGATTGGCCTTTGGATTACCCAGCCAGATCATATGGGTTCGGTCACATGCTCGACGGCATTACCCTTCCCCAACTTTTTGAGGAAGAAATATATGTGGATGAAATGCAGTCTTACTGGCTTGTAAGAATCGCATTGAAATCAGATGGAGTAGAGTGGACTGATTTCTGAATCGCTCGGGAACAACATGTGGATTCTATCGAGGAAGACATCTAGGAGGAAGTCGACAATACATGGGCTATAGAATATGATGAGGAGAGGAAAGAAAGACTGGAAATCGGTGATTTGGGCAATTTGTGGGCATTTGAAAGCCCTCTGCCTATGAACGAAGTGCGACAGACCAGTGATTAAATAACAGAATTATGGGACCCTAAGGAAGAGATAGAACATCTTACCAGAAGTGGGCGACATTTCAAG
>JAOTRH010110783.1:0-15351 GCA_034768845.1 Heliamphora exappendiculata | reverse complement strand
TATATATAATATTTTTTATTTTTTTGATTATTTTATTTTTACTTTTTCTATTCAACTTATTGAAATGGTTCAAAAGAGTAAGAAATTTAGTTAAAAGATAAAAAAAAATTATAAAAATTATAAAATTTAACCCAAACATGGCCTAAATAATGAAATGGAATTGTTAGAGTTCAAGTCAATTATTAAGGTTTGGTTCAAAATGTCCAATCACTCAATACATTAACTTTTACGAAGGACTTTGATTTTCATGTTGGTGGTTTGCAAAGATCCTCATCTTTTTCAGCCCTTCACTTGGGCCCTAATTTGCAATTTTAGTTTTTTGATTTTTTTAGTTAAAAAGTTAAAATTGTTTCTTTCATAAAAAAAATTAAAAAAAAATAAAAAAATTATATCAAAACATAAACTCTTAAAATATTCTATTCAAACTCTTACTTCTTTAAAATATTTTATTCAAACTCTTATTTCTTTAAAATATTCTATTCAAACTATCACTACTTTAAAATAAAATAATATCTCTTATTCATAATTTATTTACTACTACTGCTAATTACATATCATTATTAATTATTACTACCAAGGGGTTAATCTAATGGTTGATGCTCGGAACTTAAGAATTTGTTCCCTCTTAGGTAGGTAGTATTAAATTTTTAGAACCAGTTCATACCAAACTTTGCTCCATCTTAAATTTTAAATTTAAAATCTCTTAATACGTGGTATCAATTTTTTGGGACCAATTTATACACTTTTTCTCAATTTTAATTGAAATACCTGCAAGTGGGCGGTGAAATTGGTCTTCTAAGGATTAGTCAAAGTGCGCGTAAACTAGTTCGGACACCCAAAATTATTAAAAAAAAATATTAATATCAAATATATAGAAAAATAAAATTATTCCTAGAGATTAGCCGATGTGTGCGTAAGCTGGTCTGAACACTTTGAGTTATCAATTTTTTTTTGTTAAATGTCAAATATATAAAAAAGTAAAATTTATCTACTTTGAACAAAAAGCAAAAAAATTAAATTTTTACTTAAACAATTAACTTTAAAACAACTAGCTTAAAAACTAAATTATCAAATAATTTACTTTAAACTTAATTTAATTTTTTAACTAAAAACAAAAAAAAAATTTAATTACCAATCAGGGCCTAAAAGAAGACATATGTATAACAAGTCACCGTGCACCACAGCCTATCACAAAAGGGAAATGGGAACAGGCCAAATTTCTCCTTCGTTGGGTACTCGGGTCATGTAAGCTGCGTCATCACAACTTTTTGAACTCTTTTTTTCTTTAGGTTCCGTTTGATTAAGAAAATAGAAAATAAAAGTGGTAAAAAGCAAAGTGAAAGAGAGAAAAAAGATTTTTTTTTTGTGCATTTGTTTGATTATGATAAATATTTTACAAGAAAATAATAGAAAAATTAAGAATTTTAGTTTGATAAGCATAGAAGACGTAAAAATATTATTGTAATTATTTAAATTACTCTTATATATTTGAAATAAAAATAAAATATTGACCAAAACTATGGACAAATTTGAAAATTAAGATAATGGTTCTTACTTCCATGGAAAAATGAATCTTTTCTGCATAATTTCTGAGAAATTAAAAGCTAAATTCGCAAGTTTAAGAGCCTCGTATTCTTGGACTTCTTGCTAATCAAATTCTTTTTTTTTTTTTCTTGCACTTTCCATATCAAACAGACCCTTAGGATTCCTTCTGTTGTCGAAAAAAAAAAGAAACATTTTTCCACAAAATAGGTCATGAAAAAAATATAGGATTGTGTTAACCTCGCCGAAAAGTTAAAAATTAATATTTTTGCTAACTTTTTTGCAAACTAAATAAGTAACAAAAATTAATATCATTATATTTTAATTTTTCTCGTGAATTATTTTTCGTGTGCATTTTTTAATAATTGAATAAAAGCGTAGAAAATTGTTTTAGAAGATTTCAGTTAAAGATCCAAAAAAATAAATTTTAACGCGCGAGATCCATTAATAAAAATTTTATCGCGTAAGATCCAATTGCATAATTTTTTTCAAAAATACCCTGCAAATAGATAAATTTGTCCGTTTGATATTTATATTTTTAATATGCAAACATATAAATTTATCTATTTGCATATCAATACAGATAATGCAAATAAATAAATTTATCTGTCTGCTTATTTATATCTAACGGATAAATTTATCTGTTTACATATCAATAAAGATAATGTAATAAATAAATTTGTATATATTTTTTATACATATTTTAAAAATGCACAGATAAATTAATCTTTATTTTTTATACATGTTTTGAAAATGTACAAATAAATTTATTTGTTCTAGGGTATTTTTGTTCCAAAAGAACCTTGCGTGTTAAAACTTTTATGAGGATGAACTTTACTCATTAAAAAATCTTACACTGAATAAAAAATAGTAAACGGCCTATAAATTGGACTATTGACTAATTTTTCATTTTTTTTAAGAGTTCTGTTTAGATTTTAAATTTATGAAGGGATTGATGAAGAGAAAAGAAAATTGATTTATCAGGCTAGTTGTTTAATTTCCTCTTTTCTCTTTGATTTTTCTTTTCTCTATGATCCCTTCACAAATTCAAAATCCAAACAGAGCCATAAATTATAATGGTATCACCATTTGGCTTTCCTTTGAGAGAAGGCAATGCCCATGAGCCATGTAAGTTGTGTTTTATCAAAAAAATAAAGGAGTGATTTTGACAGTGAATTGAGCAAACATAGCAAGCTAAACAAGACTTTGGTGAGAAAAAAATGGAGAAACATCACTTCAAATGTCACCTTATTGATGAGGAAGAGTAGCATTTGCATTGTATTGTTCTTTAAGCCATGGTCATTAATAGTTTATTTGTTTATTTTATTTTATTTTATTAATTAACTTTTTAATCGTTTGGTTAAACTTTTATTTTTTTTTTTACTCTTCCCTTCGAGACAATTGAAAAAAATAAAAAATAAATAGTTGAAATTTGAAATTTGAAAAACAAATTAGAAAAAATAAAGATGAACTAAAATAAGTTAATATAAATCAGATTTTATGTTACTTATTTTCATCTTTATTGAACTTTTTTTATTAACTAGTCGTTTTTTTTAGTTTATCTCGTAGAGACAATCCAAAAAATATGTTTTTTTATGATATGAAAAAAACTTAAAAATAAACACACGGGTCCTAAATTTGGATACTACCATGATTTGGAATAATCTAAATCTACCATAAGTATGTCTTCTGAGAATGTATTGGCACATCTGCCTCTCTTAATTAGAGTGTGTTTAGCCCAACCCTTTTTTTTATAGATTTTTTGATTTTTTGGCTTTTTTGTAATAAAATAAATATAGAAAGATGTAGAAGGTCAAACAAATAAACTTTTTAAATAACTTTTAAGTAAAAAAGTCTTAAAAAAATTAAACCAAACAGAAGGTATTCCTTTCTACTGTCCACATCAAGGAAGATCTTACTTGATACACTTGATAAACTTGCCCTTGTTAGAATTATATGAATCTCTCTCTCTCTCTCTCTCTCCTTGCAAGAAACAACATTTCAATTGCATTTTCACTGCCTATTAAAAAACAGGCCTGTTTGGCAACCAATTAGGTGTAGCTTCTTTCCCCCTTTATTCCAACCAATTAAGCTTGTTTGGCAACCCTAAACAACTATTTTCAAAATAACTAGTGTAAAAATTAAGTTATCAAAAAACATATTTTGATCTAAATTTAACTTTTTAACTAAAAATACAAAAGACAAAAAAACTAATTTTTAACCTAATTGCCATTCGAACCCTAAATTTTCGTTGCCAAAAGTGTTTCTACTCAATCTTTCACCAAATGTTCAGTGATGAAATTAGTTTTGGTCATCAAAAATTTTTATAACTCCGGAAAATTTTGATTGTAAAAAATAATAGTTTGTGTATTTTCTTGTAGTGACATTGCCTAGCATTGGACTTGAGATTTGGTTCTGTTTGGGCTAAATGTGCTTATTTTGTTTATTTTTGTCTTTTTAATTTTTTTTTTACTTTTTCAAATTGTTTCAATAAGATGAATTCAAAAAGTCAAAAATCTTGATCAAAAGATAAAAAAAATTCACTAATAACGAAAATAAGCAACATTCGATTTGGCTTATTGGCTTATTTTTGCTTTTTTTTTTTGTCTTTTCTAATTTTTTTAATATTTTAATTAAATTTTTTTACTTTTTCGACTCGTCTCAATAAGAAAAATCTAAAAAATATAATAATTTAACTAAATAATAAAAAAAATTCAATAAAATTAAATTTTTTTATAATATTAAATAAGCTAATAAACTAATAAACAACATTCTCCCATTCAGGCTTTCAACCTACTTTAATATACTTGCATTACCACAACCATCTTGCTAAAAAAACCTAATCAATAATCATTAATATTTAAAGCTGTTACTATTTTCTCACACGGGGCATGCATTGTATGAACTTTTAACTTTTTTATCAAAAAAATTAAGAGACTTTTATAAATTTGACGTAAATTCAATTTAAAAGTGTTGAAATTTTGTGAATTCATTGGCTATTGAATTTCAAAATTTAATAGCAGAATTCAATTGCAATTGAAATGACCATTCAATTGACAATTGAATCATGAAAATCAATACCACTCATGGCTATTGATTTTCCTGTAACTCTTTAAATGATGGAAGACCTATATATATTGTTATCTCATTCAGAGAGAGGAAAAGAGAAGAAGAGACATAACAGAGAACAGAGAAGAAGATAGTAGAGGTAAGAAATAAGAGATACAGCTCAGATTATATTGCAAGCTGTAAGAGAGAGAAAGACGGACGGAGTACGTTCGTAGCCAATCCTTGGTGGTGTTCCAATGATCGTGTAGCCGTTTTATCCTGGGAGGGGGACGCCGGTGGAAAATCTACAACACCCTCGATAGGCGGTAAATCATTCTCAAGGAAACTGCGTTTGCAGGACTCGATTTGCAAATTCTATTCCTATTATTTCTGTTATTTTATTTTTCTGTAATTTTAAATTATTATAATTATTAAAAATTAATAAAAATATATTTTTTTGATCACCGAGCATGTATATATTTTATTTTGACGTTGAATTGTCTCTAAACAAAAAGGTACATAAAATGCAACATGACATTCACGCAATAAAAAAAAATCTCCACATAATAAGAAATCGAACTTTTTCGTTGGAAGAACCACAAATTAACATCCACGCTGAAAGAACCACAAATCAATAACCCATACACAGAAGGAGAGCTACAAACCTCCGCACAAATAAACATTATTAAACACTAAAAAGAATCTGACATTTTAACTTCAAAGTGGATTTTTTGTTGAAGTGATTCCTCTATATAGCATCATAGACAATATACGGCTTATACACACACATTTGTACCTATAGAACCTCTGATCTAAGAAGAAGCTGATTAGATTTTGCAATCATGGCAACAAGACTATGGTGAGAAAAAATTGAAGAAATATCACTTCAAATGTCACCTTATTGACGAGGAACAGTAGCATTTGCATTGTATTGTTCTTGGGCCATGGTTATGATAATAGCTTATTTGTTTATTTTATTTTATTAATATTTTTTTTTTGATAGTTTGGTTAAATTATTATATTTTTTTCACTTTCTTTCATCGAGACGAGTTTAAAAAAGTAAAAAAAAAGGATAAAATTAAAAAAAAAACAATCATAAGTTAAAACAACTCAATAAATCAAATTTTATATTGTTTATTTTGATCTTCAGTGAATTTTTGTAATCGACCAGACTTTTTTTTAGTTTCTATCGCAGAGACAATGCAAAAAATATATATTTTTATCATATGAAAAAATCTTTAAAATACACAAAGGGGTCCTAAATTTGGATACTACCATGATTTGAAATAATCTGAATCTACGAGAATGTCTTCTGAGAATCTATTGGCAGATCTGCCTCTCTTAATTAGAGTGTGTTTGGTTTAATTTTTTAAAAGGTTTTTTAGTTTTTTGGTTTTTTATAATAAAATAGGTATAAAATGACATAAAAGCCAATTAATTATAATAAGAGACTAAATAAATAGATTTTTTTAAAATATTTTTAAAAAATAAAATCTTAAAAAATTAGGTCAAACGCAGACTTTCTACTGCCCACATCAAGGAAGATCTTACTTGATACACTTGAAAAACTTGCTAAACTTGCCCATGCAAGAATTATATGAATCTCTCTCTCTCTCTCTCTCTCTCTCTCTCTCTCTCTCTCTCTCTCTCTCTCTCTCTCTCTCTCTCCTTGCAAGAAACAACATTTCAATTGCATTTTCACTACAAGTCCACAGCTACTGCCACCATGTGGTGCTTTCCCATTGCCCTTATTTTCAATAATTTCAATCCACAAAGGGAAAAGCAAAAACAAAAAATTATGTAGCCATAGTTGTCACGGCTGCCGCCACCGTTGTCGTTATTATTAAGATACTACATTACACATCAGTGTGAGATATAAATTATTTGATACGTAAAAAAAAAAAAGTGTGAGCTACTATTAATGTTACTTGAGTTTAAGCATTTTGAATAATTTTATTAGATTTTTTATTTAAATTATTAGTATAATAATCTACTAGGATCGTTACAAAATAATATCATAACCTATCTTGATCTTATCAAAGACTCCATAACGGTGTAGATAGAGAAGTAAATGAATGCTATAGAAAAGGACATAAATCCCAAATTTGTATATATTGTGTATGCTAATGGACTGTTATCTACATCCCGACTAGTGGAATAACCTAGCCACGCGACGAGATCATCCTGTATTAGAGCGGGGATATTATATTGATACCCTATCGCATATCGGTGTGATATAGAACTTATGTCCGATATACAAAAAAAAGTTATGAAATGTTACTAATAACTTAATTTTAAGTATTTTAAATCTCCTTGTTAACTTTTTTATTAAAGTTATTAAGTTAATAATCTACTTAGATCATTACAGTTATCGCCGCCTCTTACCAACCATCACGCGTGCTGTTAGATACTTTCTTTCCTCTTCTCTTGCTGCCACTAGCTCGTCAATTAAGGCCTGTTTGGCCACTATAACTTTATGATTTTTGACTTAAAGCATAAAAAGCCAATATGGTCTATTTGATATAAAAACTAAAAAGTTAAAAAGTTAAATCAAAACACTAACTCTTAGAATACTTTATTCAATCACAATCACTTTTAAATTAGAATAATGTCGCTTATTGATAACTTATTTACTATAACTGTCAATTACATATAATTGCTAATATTAAATATATAGAATGACAAAATTGTTAAATTTAAACAAAAAATAAAAAAAAAGTTAATTTTGTTTTAAATAACCAACTTAAAAAAAATTAGCTTAAATGTAAGTTACCAAATAACCTATTTTAAATCAAATTTAATTTTTTAACTAAAAAAATAAAAAAACAAAAAAATTAACTTTTAAGCTAGTTGGCAATCAAACCCTAGATTTTAGCTGCCAAAAGTGTTTCCACTCATTCTTTCACCAAATTTTCAGTGATGAAATTAGTTTTGGTCGTATAATTCGGGAAGATTCTGATCGTCAAGCATAATAGTTATAAGTGTATTTTTTTTATAGTGATATTACCTAGGCATTAGACTTTGAGATTTTGATAAAATCCAAACTGCTTTAGTATACTCAGCATTACCATAACCATCTCACTAAAAAAAACCTAATCAATAATCATTAATATTTAAAGCAACTACTATTTTCTCAGACATGGCATGAATTGTATGACCTTTTAACTTCTTCTTCTTCTTTATTTTCTTGCTTTTTTTTTAAAAATTAAAACAGATCAAGAGATCTAAATGCATTATAAATTTGACATAAATTTGATCAAAGAGATATATTGGATCAGAGGCGGTTCAATGACTTCGAAAACCTTAGGCAAGATATTAAATAGAGCCTTTTAATACTTTTATTTATTTTTTATTTTAATATTTTAATTATATTTTGTTGCCTTTTGAGATTCAAAATTATTGTTTCATAATCAAGTTTCTTAAACATTACTTTTTCAATTGATAAATTATTATTTTAATTATTCATCCTTGTGACATGATTGTTCTAAAATAAAATATTATTAATTTTAATTTAGATAATTTTCTTTCTACATAAGCTATTGTTACTAAAATTATTAATAATATTCTATAAATAATGCATAAATTTGAAAAGCAAAATCTAGTCTTTTCATATAATTTAGTATATTAATTAGAGTCTTAATTCTTTGTTGGTACAATTTCTTTCAAAAATTTTATTTCTAAAAATAAATATATATCATTAATATCACTAAAACTGTCGTGTTTTAAAAAACTTTCAAGATTAAAGTAATTTATTTTAAACTATCATCATCTCTTACTTTTAAGTTTTTAAAATTAAATAGAAAACAAAAGATAACTTTATATATTTGAAACTGTTTAAACATGTTCTCAATTAAACAAAATAACATGTTTTACAATATATAAGAAATAATTAATTTTAAAAGATACTAATTATTTGTAGGAGAGATGAGAAATCAATTCGCCTATAGAGTCAAAAATTTTGCAAAATAGAAAGCCAAATTATAGAAATTAATAAAGCAAATAATGGCGGTGTTTGGAAATACTACTGCTAGTAACTTATAGCTTATAATTTGTAGCAAAAATTGTGAGTGCTTGATAAAAATTATAGCTTGTAATTGCAATAGAAGAAAAAAATAGTTAAAAGTTGTAGCATAAGTTGAGAGTGTTTGAAAAAAATTGTAACTTATAACTAAAATCAGTAGCAGGAAGCTAAAAGCTAGTAGCAGAAACTTAGCCAAACACCCCCGGTGTATTAAGTGTGAGAAGGAAAAATAATAAAAAAATTTCCTTTTATAGAAGTTTTTAAAAAGTTATTACAATTACTTTCAATGCTGCACTATTTTAGTTATTTTAATATATACATTTTAAAATTTTGAATAATTCTTTCTAATAACCCCGTTGATCTTGGAAGGCGTAATTTATTAAATGGAAAATTTCTTTTTCGGAAAGATATTGAAGCTTCGAAAGGTTTAATTTGTTTTACTCTATTTTTAAAAATATTTTAGTCTATAAGTTTTTTTAATTGGACTAAAATGGGGCCTAGCCCACTTTATTTTGAAGCCAAATTTTTTATTATTGTTAATACAATTTATTTTAAAAATCATTTATAATAATAGATATTATAAAGAGTTATATAAATTTGAAAATTTCATTATTTTGAAGATCTTAGGCGACTTGCTTAATTCGCCTAACAGATAGATCACTCCTACATCGGATGCAACAAAATACCTCTCCTTAAAACCATTCACGCATGAAGAAAAAAAACCTCCGCACACAAAAATGAAACCGTCATGCAAAAGGATCACAAACATCTAAGGACCACAAATTAACCCCTACATAAGTAAAAATACAGAACTCCATGTAAGAAAACTTTTGTTGAAGTGATTCCTCAATATATGTGGCTTGTACACACGCATTTGTATGTATAGAGCCACTGATCTAAGAAAGAGCTGATTAGATAAGAATGTTTTGACCTAGAAGGCAGAAGAATGTCTTAAAGCATGATTAATACCATTGATTTAACAGAAAAAGTATGCTAAAATTCAGTGCTAATCTACTTGGATAAGCGGAGTTGAGGCGTACAAAATCTGAAGATGTACACAAATGGTCAATTGGATCCACATGTATTGATTGAATTAGAATTAAGTATAAATTTTTGGGTATTTCTTTATTTTTAGTGATTTTTTTTAAAACTTTTTTTTAAAAACCTTTTAGATCTATGAATGAAGAGGAATCGAAAAAGTAAATAAAAATTTATCAAAAATATAAAGAATAAGGAGTGGTTGAATAGCATTTTAACCTTATGGAAAAATGATGATGATTACACAAAGTAGAAGTCTTAAAAGCACCTAGAGAAGTTATATTATTGGTGCAATGGTGGGAATGCCTGAGGCTGCAATATTATTGTGTTTTGAAACAAGAGGTGAAAAGGGTGGGAAGTGGGTGGTAATGACCCTAAAAATAGGGAGTGGTTTGGGATGGTTTGAGTGCTTCAACCACCAACTTTGGGCCTTTTTTGACATTTTTAATCAGCAGAATATTGGAATATTTTAGGAGATACGATGCGGGTTGAAATCCGATTCATTCATCGAAAACTTTGCTTCTTAATTGTTTTTTTTTCTTTTAAAAATGTTGGGATTAGATGAGATCAGCTTAAATTATTTTTGACTCATAAATCATGGTGCATAAGGAATCCGTCAAGAAAGTCACTCTTCTGACTAATAATCACTCATTTTCAAGGAAATTTGATCATCAACTGGCGTTAGATTTTAAAGTCAAATATGCAAGAAGAGAGTTTGGAATAAAAAAATAAAATAAAAAACAAGAATAACCCCCCTCTGATTTTCCTCTTTCCAGATCTCCCTCGCCTCATCTATCTTCCGTTTTGCTACCCTAATCTCCCTCTCCCTTCGCCTTTCCCTTATTTCCTCTGTGTTGTTTGTATTTTGTGTTTTATTTGATTTATTTGTATATTTTTTCTCCATTCATGATCTGGTTGCTACAAGAAAAAGTACTTTCGGCGACAACAGTTTTGGTCGGCAAATGTCATTATTTAGTTGCCAAAATATTTTACCGACCAAATATCGCCAATTTGGTCGCCAAAATCTTGTCGGCAAAAGTGAATTTTTTGTAGTAGCGCATCCCATATTGGTGAGAGATACAAATAAAATCTAGTATAAAAAAAACTTATCGACTTATGTTGAATTTATAATGTTTTTATGTCTCATTACCTTTTCTTATAAGAGGGGGAAAAAAAACTAGTATGCCATGTTTGGATGGGTAAAAATTCCTTGACAACAAGCATTTTTTCAAGGAAAACATCAAAACCCATTTCAATCTTCTTCTAATCAAGCAGTTTTGTATATGTTACTGTTATTTTAAAGAAAGAAGAAAGAAGAAAAAAGAAAAATTAAAGCAATACTCAATTTAAATAAAGCACATGAATGGAGTGAGGATTGGTTAAATGGAGCTCCAAGAAGCCCTAAGTGACTAAGTCAAAGAATATATATACTTTATACACATTTATATATCTACAACCATTATTGTTTCCACACCTTTCTCATCCATTATAAAAGAAATGTAGAAAAGAAAAAGAAAAACAAAGAAAACACTATATCTTAATAAGTGGGTGTTTGTCTCGCAGTATAAAGTTGACTTTAGTTTGCCCTTTTGCTTAATGAGATAAAAACCCTTGAAGAAAAAAAAAAATATAATCAGCTTGTTTAGTTGTAGCTTGAAGTGTTAGTTCTTTATTTTTTATTTTTTCCTTGAGCATAAAATCGCCAGCCAAACGAAAAAAAAAAAAAATGTTGGAACTTGGAAAAGCCCACATTAAAGCAAGCAGCCAAACACCACCTTACTCAGGATTTCTACACTCCAATTGTTTTCTATTATCCCTTTCAGTCATGAGAATAAAAACTTGCCATAGCTTTCTTGATTATTAGAATGCAGATTTGAATTTAAAGCACAATGACAGAATAGCCATTACAGAGGTGATTAGAGGTAGTTTGAATTTTGCAAAAAGGAGCAATTAAGAACAATATTTGATGCACATATGAACTCAGGTCAAATTAAGAAACCTTGCCGACATTAATTTGTGACCAAATTGGTCAAAAGCTCTGCAATGAAGGCTAGCCACTATGGGAAGTCATGACACAAATTATGAGAATAGGTTTGGCATTAGTCATAGGAATGTGGATGATAATCTATGGTCATGTCACTATCTAGGAGGGTAAGATTCGAGGCCTACACCTTTTAAGTTGATTAAGCGTGCATATGTCTAATACGACGAGCTGAGCTGACATGTAAAACTCTCGCTTTAGCTTGACAGTTGATAAGTAAGGATTGTGAAACCGATCTCTAAGTTTATGATATTCTAAAAAGTTCAAAAAGATAATATGCGATAGTTTATTTGATTTAATAGGACAATCTATTCGTAATGATTCAAAAAGTCGAATCAAAGCACCTTATAAAAAGAAGGCATGCTCCTTAAAAAAACTAAATACATATAAAAACACAGGCTGCCGTCCAACCAAGCAAATCAGTTTGACAATACACACTCTTTCCTTGCAGTTCATCCAAATCAGCTGCCACCATGGACCTTGGCCTAAGGCAAAAAAAAATTAGTACGGCCCAATTTTTATATGGCCCGGTTGGTGTCCGACTTTGAGTTTGTTTTTTAATGTTCACTAGTTTGAATTTTTTTATCGCTACTGGATATTTACCTGGTCATTAATTTTAAGACTTTAAAATTAATTGAAATGCGCCTAAATTGACCCGGTTACTCGATTATCAAAAAAAGGCAAAATTCCTAATTAAATTTGTATACACAAACTTTGCTAGTAACAAGATCAATGTTTAAAAATGAATTAATTTCTACTCTCTCTCTCTCTCTCTCTCTCTATATATATATATATATATATATATATAATACTGTTTACATAAAAGAAATAAGTACAATTTATAATAGAACAATATAAATTGGTGAGCAATGATTAATAACAGTTCCTTACTCAAATCACCCAACAAACATAATCCTCACAGCCAAATAATAATCAATAGATCATGATTCTTTTTGTTATTAAATGGGTAGAAGTTAAAGTATAATATATATTAAAAATAAAAATTCCATAAAATATATTTGATTTTCAAAAATTAAAACTATTTTAATTTTTATTATGTTTTTAATCCACGTTTTATTTTATTAAAAGAGCTTTTTGTGTAAGGTTCATAATAAAAATATAATATAACATTTAGTTCATAAAAAAATTATTAGCTTTTAAAATTTATTGAGTCAAATTGGACCACAATATCCATATTATTTTCTATATCCATCTCTGCAACTTAACATATTTACCGCTTTCGGTGACCGCCTCATGCGACCGTCGGTGATCACCTCTGGTGATTTTCTAGCAACTACTTCCATCGACACTTAAACGATAGTTAATTTTAATTATTTGAATGTCACAAAAAATAAATATTTACTATTTTGAGTTATTGTAGTGGCGAATGGAGTAATAGTGGTAGATATAATATAATTTTGTGAATATAAATAGATTTTACTATTCGGATATAATGAATGGTAAAATTTATCTATTCTGTATAGCTAGTGTTGGAGCAAGAATAGTGATAAGTTTTACTTTTTGAATACGACTAATAGTAAAGTTTTTTTGTTTGTATAACTGGTGTTAGAGTGCAAATAGTGAAATTTATTTATTCTGTGAATTTATGGTTAGCTCTGAGCCTAAAGCTATAAAGTCATTACTTTAAGCCCAAAATAAAGATTAAAAATAAGGGCCCTAATTTGTGGTGTATATATATACTATATATAAATAAAATATTTTAACTTTATTTGTTTAATACATAATTTTGTAATTTTTAATAGTTAATTTAAAAACTTTTGTTAATTAACTATTACAATTCCACGTTGAAACATTTTTAGGTTAGGATTATTATTACGATTTGATCATTACATTGTAATTTTTAACAGTTAATTTTAAAAAAATATCGCTTGACTGTTAGAATTTCATAGTGATATATTTTAGTTTTAAATCACAATAGAAACTTTTAAAACTTGTTAAATATTTGAGCATTTAAAGTTTTAATAAAAATATTTAATATAAGTTTGGCATGTCCAATGCGGTTAGCATCCATCTAGTATTTCAAAATAAGTATGCACTAAGTAACTGTAGGATTAATAGGTAAATTTAACAATCTGTTTTATAAAGCAACTAATAGTACAGAAATGAAAACAATAATAAATAATAAACAGTATGAGAATAGAAATTAAATTACTGTAAAAAATTGATTGTACAGAAAATAAACTGTTTTATAAAATAGATAAGAAAACTGCGTTAGAAAAAAAAATTAATAAGAAAGGCTGAAACAGAACAGAATAGAAATCAGGAATACCAAATAAGAAGAATGTAGACAGTAAATATTGATCGAGTTTCGTGTTTGACACGATCTCCTTAAGACGAAATTGCCCTCGCTACGGTGCTTCGAGTTCACTGTAAACGCCTTTCAAGATACAACGATCGGCGAGGAACAGAACCAGCACAGTAATTTGTCACTCTAGCGAACTGAAACTGAGTTTGAAAACTCTCTTTGAGCTCCGGCATGGAGATTATGAAGAACAGCAACAGCACATAGAGAAGGGAAGGATTTCAATATTTTCAGTGTCTCAAGCCGGGCAATTAACAGCGTTTTAAAAAAGTTGTAATGGTGACTGTTCGACTTGACCGAACAGGCATGGAACCAGTTCGGCCTGGCGGTTGGACCGCCAAACAGACGCGAATCCAATCCGAACTGACTCAACGGTTCAGACTCCAACGGTTCAGAACCGAACCCTCTAACGGTTTGGTAACGGTAACGGTAACTTTTTAAATAATTAATATTTAAATTCAAAAATTTAGATAAATAAATTTTCAGCAAAAAGATAAGGGTTGACCCGACCCGTAACTCGCAACCCACAAACCCGAGCCCGGCCGAACAGGCAGACGACGGCGCGCGCGTGTGATTCAATAGATCAAATTAAATTTTATCCATAACTCCTCCCTGAACAAAAGTTGGCCCTTTATTTTCAATCTAGGCTTTATAAGCCATCATAAACTTTTATCCCCAATCGACGTGGGACAAAACTATTCACCTTCAAGTTACTTTCATTTTTTCAACATTCAAAGCTCACTTTTGGAGTTAATTTCTCATTCACCCGTTATCGATTTTGAACGCCGTAAAAACCATGATAAACTACTCATGGAGATGAACATATTATGATTTGAAATTATCAAAAAAGATTAAACTAATCCAAAGTTATTTAACTTCAAAATTAGCTAAAATCATGTTTAAAATTATTCAAAATCCACAATTTTTACTTATTTTTTCAACAGTAACTAGAAGAGAGTGAACCATAATGACATTCTTATCTATAAAATTGTTTAATATTAAATTAGACGATCTTAGCTCATAAAATTTATAAAACATTAGATTTAATGATTTAAAGAAAATTATATTAAAATAAATACACTACAAAATTTTAACTAATTATCTCTATAATAAATAATGCCCTACCCTTCTTCATATGAAACCCAACTCTTCTTCACATGAGACCCTAAATAAACTGCAGCCAATACTATACATGTGTGGATATTGTAAGTTAATTGGATCCTACCCATAAATTCAATAGCTAGTCTCCACTCAATTTGTCTCCCACATTGTCCCTTAAAATTCCCCCCAACATATTATTATACATAAGGATCAAGAATTACAAAAGATCATTATATA
>JAOTRH010110762.1:0-15352 GCA_034768845.1 Heliamphora exappendiculata | reverse complement strand
CTTATCAAATAAGATGTATATTAAATATAAAATTATATAAAAATAAATTTTAAAACATTATAATTGTGGTGTTTGGTAAAATTATTACTAGTAACTTATAAATTATAATTTGTAGTAAAAATTATGAATTTTTATTAAATATTGTAACTTGTAAATAAAATAAAAGAAAAAATAGTTATAAATTCTAGTAGAAGTTGTGAGTGATTCGAAAAAATTTATAATTTATAATTAAAATTAGTGGCAGAAAGCTAAAATCACCCGTTCATTAAATAAATTTTTTACTTATTTAATTTAAAATAACTTTAAATAAAAAAATCTGACTTAAAATAAAATTACAAAACAATGCCTAAATATAAATTCTCGAGATTTTCTCGCGAAAATGGGGAAGATAACCAAAAAAGAAAAAGAGGAATGGATCAATCGGGAAGGAATTGAAGAAGAAGAAAGGTCAGTTCCAATTCTTGCCCAAGCTCACAGAATTCCAATTCTTGCCTTCTAACCCTTTTTGGTTAAAAACTGTTTCAACACAACAAACCAAACAGTACCTTAACTTTTTAGACCAGAGCTGAGAGCTTTTCTCAAAATGCTAGCCGCCATTTCGCAAAGGGCGTTGCCGACACATCACCATGCCCTTCGTAGAAACCACTTGTTTGTGAGCCTTTTTGGAATGATAACGACTAATTTATTTATTTTGTTTTATTTATTTTTATTTTTAGTAATTTTTTTATTATTTGGGTAAAACTACTATATACCTCTCATCGGAATTTTTTAAATCAAAATTTGGAAAAAAATTCAAAAAATAAAATTAAACTAAAATAAATTAGTAAGTCAATTGCTATATTATCTATTTTTGTTTTTATTTAAAAATCTATTTTTCAAATAATTCTTTTTACTTTTTTAATTTTTTTCATCAATTTTTTTAAAAAGTAAAAAAAACTAACAAGGTAAAAAAAAGTCTAGAAGATCACATATAAGTAAAAATCTCAAAATTCATCTCACAAATGATAAAATAGTAATATTTTATTTATAATATTAATAATATCAGCCTTCGTTAATATAATTAGTATCAAATTTTAAATTATTTTTTCATCATTAATTAACAGTGAAGAATAATTTAAAACTCTTATCATATTCTTTATTTTACCCTAATCAATAAACTAAATATAAATTAAAATTTTGTTCTGTACACATAATTCACGGTATATTTCCATAATTCATTTCATATAAAATATTCTATCAAATTTCATCTAGCATACAAATAAGCCCTTACATTATCCCATATCTTTTTTTTTTTTAAAAAATATATTAAAATATTATAGATCCGAAGAAACGACCATAACCTCATTACAAAGAATATGAAGGGCCCATGTAGGGCAAAAATCTTTCAATATCACTCTACTCTCGAGTTTTAAACTCATTTTTGCAAAAGAGTGAGCAAGACGGTTCTTCTCACGAACCACAAAAGCACATGTGCCGTTCGGGGCTTCGACAATGATCCGTTTGCACTCTCATGTGACATCACTACGCAATGAAAAATCATCCACTAGCATAGACACTGCCTTAACAAGAGTGAGGGCATCACTCTCCATCACCCAATGGGTAAGGGAGAGTTCTTGTGCAAATCGCATTCCATGAAGGATAGGTAACACTTCAGTGATTTCTTGTGAGCTTCTTCCTGGCAGTCTCTGAGATAGGCCCGCTACAAACCTACACATCCAATCTCTTATAACAACTCCCAAACCTGCTTCTCCCGCCTTTGTATTGCACGCCCCGTCAACATTGATTTTATAAGAGCCAAAAGCTGGTGGGGTCCAAGGTGGCCTTATCCTATTGAAAGGGATATGCTTATCAAAAGACGCATTGGTATTTGCTGCAGAATATTGAGAGAGCAAGTCTTTTGCTCTATGAACTAGAAGCTCGATAGTAGTTTGGTGACCCGTGAAAATCGCAGAGTTCCTTGCGTTCTAGATTGTCCAGGCAACAACCTCAAACCAGCTACATGCACTCTTGTCCTGAGTCAGGATTATCTCTCTTACCCAATCCTGAAAGGTTCCCATACGACAATCTATGAGGTGTGACAAATTTGCCTCAAACCAGAATTCCTTAGCCTTTCCGCATTCCATAAAAACATGCTCAATAGTCTCATCTGCCTCTCTACATTGACAGCATATCGTTTGTACCGGTAGATTTCTACTATCCAGTCTCGTAGCTGTAGGTAAAGCCCTAGAACATGCCCACCATATGAATATTCTGATTTTTGCCAGAATTTTGAGATTTCACACTTTTGTCCACCAACCCATCTACGAAATATTGCTTGGTTCCGCTTTAGCGCTTACCCGAGTGTGTACTTCTTCCATAGCCTTTGCCACCCAATAGCCAGTCTTCACTGAATAAACTCCATTTCTTGAGTGGAATCAAATTTGCTTGTCTTCCCCTGGTCTATGACAGAGAGGCACAGATAAAATAATCTCAGCATCATCATGAAGGAAGTTTGCCCTGATCTTATCCTCATCCCATCTCCCGTAAGTATCCATTAGGTCACTGACCCAGGCATCCCACCCCAAGTTTGGAGGAGAATAAATTTTAAACATCGACAGTCGAGGGATCCATCTATCTAAGTAGACTTTGACATTTGTGCCCTTTACTATCCGCCACATTAAACCTTTTTTTAGGATATTCCTTCCATGAAGTAAACTTTTCCACACAAAGGAGGGTTGGGATCCCAATTGTGCTTCCATGAAGGATTTGGAGAAAAAGTATTTTGTTTTAAAAATTCGAGCCACCAGCGAAGAGGGGAATTAAAGGAAATGCCAGCCTTGTTTGGCAAGCATAGCCAGGTTAAAAGCCTTAATAGAACGAAAGCTCAGCCCACCATCTCTCTTAGATGTGCACAATTTGTCCCAGGCCACCAAGTGGATCTTGAGTGCTCTAATCAACACCTGCGAGAGCTTAAAACAGCTCATGATATATGTGGGGATAGCTTTGGCGATTGCCTAAAATAGAGGTAGAAATTACATATCTAAGAGGGAAAAAAATTAGAATTACTTTTAATTGCCTAAAATAGAGGTAGAAATTACAAGCTCTATTATAAAAAATTGGAATGTTACCATTGGACTACAAAGACATTGGCAACTCTTCTCAGTTCACTCAGTAAAATTCATCTCAAATAAAATCCAAATGAATCCCAAACCCAAATGAATCCAAATAAGTGAAAATATTAGAATTTTTTGCCGAAATGGGGCTCTAATTTTTGTCTAATTTTTAATTGTGTCGTAAAAAACTTAAAATGTAATATATCCAAAAATAAAATAAAAATGATCTCCATCTGTTAATAATAAAGCTAAAAATTATAACTTTTAGCTAGCTTAATTACAGTGCTGCTAAATTAGTCTTAATTTCAAGTAAGATTATTATATAGACAAAAAATCTTTCGACTCAATTTAAACAGACTTACTCCTTTGATTTAGGCAGCTTGGCCTCCAAAGTTTAATATTTTAATATAATTTTTTTTGAGAAAAAAATAATAAAAAATTAGAACAATGGCATTGAGGGTGTTTGGTTGAGCTTTTTGAATCACTTTTTAATTTTTTATTACTGATTTTAGTAATAAATTATAATTTTTTTAAAATACTTATAATTTTTGCTATAAGTTATTATTATTTTTTTCTATTTCAGTTACAAACTAATGTATTTATTAAATACTTACAACTTTTATTACAAAATACAATTTATAAATTATTAGTTTCGACAGTCCCGAACACTCGAATAATTTGGTAAAAATCACTACTACTAATTTTTAACTTTTTAATATTAATTTTTAACAATAAATTATAATTCTTTTAAACAGTTACAACTTTTTTATTAAAAATTATAAATATAATTTTTTTATATTTTAAATATAAAATAACATATTTATTCAGACACTCACCATTGCTGCCGCAAGTTTACCATCAATTAGTTGTAAACACCATCTAAGAAATAGTTAGATCTTCGCAAATCTTCTCTAATTCGCCCAATAAAATTCAGCTCAAATAAAACCCAAATGAATCCCAAACCCAAATGAAACCAAATTTGCCGTCAATTGTTATACACCAGCCACCGCCCACCCTCTTTATCTCCATTCTTCCACACCGGATCCTCTCCCTCAGCTCCTCTCAGCCGCCTTCTGTACCCTCCTCTTTCTCTCTCTCCTCTCCGACCAAACTTCACCCACGTGTAATCTGTGTTTCACTCCTCAGACAATACCGCCGGCGCATGGAATGACGGACTACCGGTTACAGACGATGAATATGTGGACGGACGATAACGCTTCCATGATGGAGGCGTTAATGACGTCTGATCTTCCGTCTTTCTGGCCGCCACCGTCGTCCTCGACCACGGCGACGGCGGCGGCGGATCTCTCCCAAGTCCTCCTGAACCAGTCGCCGCCGTCGTCGCAGTCTATCGCGTTTTTCAACCAGGACACCCTACAGCAGCGTCTTCAGGCCCTGATCGAGGGCGCCATGGAGAGCTGGACCTACGCCATCTTCTGGCAGTCCTCCGTCGTTGACTACACCGCCGCGTCGATGCTGGGGTGGTGCGACGGGTACTACAAAGGGGAGGAAGACAAGACCAAGCGCAAGTCGTCGTCGTCGGCGGCCGAGCAGGAGCACCGCAAGAAGGTCCTCCGGGAGCTGAACTCCATGATTTCCGGCGCTTCCCCCTCGGCCGAGGACACCGTGGACGAGGAAGTCAGCGACACCGAGTGGTTCTATCTCCTCTCGATGATTAAGTCGTTTGTTAGCGGCAGTGGGCTCCCCGGCCAGGCACTATCGAATTCGTCCTCGATTTGGGTCGCCGGAGCTGAACGTCTTGCTTCTTCAACCTGCGAGCGAGCTCGACAAGGCCAGCTTTACGGGTTGCAGACTATGGTGTGTATACCCTCATCCAACGGCGTTGTTGAATTGGGTTCGACGGAATTGATAATTCAGAACTTGGATCTCATCAATAAGGTTGGGGTTCTGTTCAATTTCAGTAGGATGGAGATGGATTCATGGTTTATCCCGACGGATCACGGCGAGAATGACCCATCTGCGTTTTATATCACCGATCCTTCGTCATCCTCAGGAATCGAGCTCAGAAACTCTGTCAACCCCACGCCCGATCCCGTCGTTCCTTCTAGCATTCATCCATTGACGAAACAATCAACCTTCGATAACCCTAGTTCGAGTTCTTTGACTGAAAACCCCAGCTCCGGAATTCATGTCCGCGATCTCATCCTTCACCAAGAAAGTCAGCAACAGCGTGGCCAGAGCTTGTTGACCCGAGAATTGAATTATTCAGAATTTGGGAACGATGAGAATAGTGTTAAGAAGGGGAATTTGAACTCGTATAAACCCGAATCGGGGGAGATATTGAATTTCGGAGAGAGTAAGAGGAGTTCGTGTAATCCAAACGGAAACATCTTCACCGGCCAGTCCCAATTCGGGTCCGGCGAGGAGAACAAGAAGAAGCCGACATCACGCGGTAGCAATGAAGATGGGATGCTTTCGTTCACTTCCGGCGTGGCCTTACCCTCTTCTTCAGGAATGGCGAAGTCAATTGGCTGCGGAGGAGGAGATTCCGACCACTCTGATGTCGAAGCCTCCGTCGTCCGGGAGGCCGACAGTAGCAGAGTCGTCGACCCGGAAAAAAGGCCTCGAAAGCGGGGAAGAAAGCCGGCGAACGGAAGGGAAGAGCCGTTGAACCACGTCGAGGCGGAGAGGCAAAGGAGGGAGAAGCTGAACCAGAAGTTCTACGCGCTCAGGGCCGTCGTCCCAAACGTTTCCAAAATGGACAAAGCCTCACTCCTCGGCGACGCCATTGCTTACATCAACGAGCTGAAATCCCAGCTCCAAGACGCAGAGTCGGATAAAGAGGATTCGAGGAAACAAATCGAGTCGTTGAAGAAAGAATTAGAGAGTAAAGAATCGCGACATTCTTCGGGAGGTCCACCTCCACCTCCACCTGATCAAGAAGAGCTCAAGATTTCAAACCACCATGGAAGGAAGTTATTAGATGTCGATATTGAGGTGAAGATAATTGGGTGGGACGCCATGATCCGAGTTCAATGTAGTAAGAAGAACCACCCGGCCGCGAGGTTAATGGCGGCTCTGAAAGAGCTAGACCTCGACGTGCACCACGCGAGTGTGTCTGTGGTGAAAGATTTGATGATCCAACAGGCCACAGTTAAGATGGGGAGTCGATTTTACACGCAGGAGCAGCTCAGGATAGCCCTATCCGCCAAAGTTGCCGATGCACGATAGGCATCGAACTAATCACTGGGACATTTTAAGGCTCCTGGTAGCGAGCTCTGTATTATATTGTCTTCCTTAGCTTTCTTTTTAGTATAGTTTGAGGGTTTTAAGGATTTTTGAATGTGGAAAAAGCTGGGGGAATTCGACGTTTTTCTTGCTATGGTGTTGATCTGTGTCCAGTTTAAGGTATATATATAAAAACCTGAATTCCATGCATTTCAGGCTGCTTGTTGATATTAATTAGTGGCACATGTTGGTTCTTCTGCATGTAAGATCATCGTAGTCCTTATCGGTGGATGGAACAACATAGGAAAGTTTTCTCTCAGCCTCTCTTTCTCTCTACATATCTCTCAATATATACTCTTCTCTCAGCTGAGGGAGGGGAGGGGCATCTGAACATTTGGAACTTTCTTCTTTTATTCTCGGAGCTGATTTGGGTGTCGGAGGTTCTCTCTTTAACTATCGGAGTTTGTTTCGTAGAAATTAGGTGGACAAAGCACACCGGAGGACACGTGATTGTTTTTCTTGTTGAATTTCTTAGTTTAAACTATCAAAATAAATATAATTTATAGAGCACTCCTCTACATTTGTCTACATTTGGCGCCATACCTAAGAATGACAGAGTTCTACAAGGAAGATAACTTGCCAAATCAATTTATTTTGGGCTCTATTTCATCAAAAAGCTCTACGAAGATTCAGAAATGTTATTTTTCTATCCCTTTGTTGCGTGCTTTTTGTCTCCGCACAAACAATTAAATAGGTAAGTGCTCTCTCTATTAAATGGCAAAGATGGATCTGACCCTCCATTCTCTCACTACAAATCAAAAACCCAACCTAAGGGAGAGGCACCCAACAAACCTCCTTGCCATCGGCCAAGCTGCATTGCCATCGACCAATACCCTTTTTCTCTCACTAAAAGCAAGGCCACAGTTTTCACCAAGAACCACTGGTTCCTGAGCTAAAAGATCATCTTGGTTTTCTGAGCTAAAAAATCAGTGAGCATGGCTAACGGGAATAGCTCGGCCGTAAGTAAGCTAGCTCGGTCATATGTTCTCGAATCATCTTAGCTCGGCGGTGGATGACTTACCTTTTAGAGGCACTCTTCCAGGCTTTGTGCATGGTACTTCTGCACCCTTTGATGGATCCGTTAGCATATATGAACGAAACAAGGCTGCCCAATCGACTCAAAATATGCTCGTGCTTCTTCATGAGGGGGATTAAACCCAGGAACGTGGCAATTTTGATGGGTCAGTGATACTCTCTCTCTAGAAAAGTGGGAAGTGTGAGAAATTTAAAACAAAAAAAAAGAGAGAAGAGAGTGAAAAGTTTTGACAGCTCTTTCTCTCCCAGCGAGATCTGACAACTCCTCCCCCGGTGTTCGTTGCTCCTTCACATTGCTCGAAATTTGATATTATCATCTTAGCGAAGCTCCCACCATAATGTTCAGAGGTCGGTACTTGAGCGTCTCGGTATTTTTCCACGGCAGCGCGAGGGAGCTCGGCGCCTTGTGGTTAGCTCGTCTCCTGACCTGACGACCTGAGGCACCTTAAGCTCGACCAACTCAAGGAAGCACAACGCTTGATTATGGACATCGACACCCTTCGGAGCTCAACGAAGCTTTCATAGCTCTCTCTAGTTCGGCAAACACCTTAGACGCTTGATTCAGCATCGTCGCCTCAGTCACACCGAAGACGACGGGCGTCGTTTTCTTCAAGTCTCTAACGATCGACACCGTCGATGCTACCTCGGATGGCCGCTCGGATCTTACTTCCAGAAATATTCTCCCAACAGTCCTACAACTCTCTAAATGTCTGTCTCGCCCTTCGTCCACTCGTCTCAGCCGCGCTTGATGGCTTGGTTCTCGGAGTAACCTACAGTTCGGCTTGGTTTTCGGTAGCTCCGGACTTGTTTGGCCTTCTCTGTTGACTGCAAAAATCGGCGGCATCTCAGCGCTGGGACTCAGCGCTCGACGCTTTAAACACCAACTTGACGATCGACGCATATAGTTCAACCCCAGATCTGGTTCTTCATCTTTCTCTCCCTACCTATATATGCACTTCCTATATATATAGAGAGAGAAAGATCAACTAAGGACCCCATCGACTTTACTAAGTGATTTTACATATTGATAGAGGCTATTGGCGAGGTGGTAGTTTGGGATTTATTTTTATGGATAGCTGGACTCCATCTATTGCTCCTCCACGGCCGTCCATGGTCAGAACACGTGTTCGGTTATACCGTTTCAAGGGATAACACATCTCAATCCCCATCTCTTATCTCCGCATCTTGGTTGTTAGATCGGAACATAGCACCTTAGCTTTCATTGCTAATTGAAGCAACGGTGTCCATGGTCGGCTTCTCGGCATTGGGTGGCTCGGCCCCACGTTCGATGAACGGGCAAGTTGCTCCGCCTCTCGCCACCTCAAACCATGGCTTCGGCTCTTCAATCGATGATTGATGCCGCCCTTCTTAGCATCTCGGCACCTCAGGACATATGCATCTTGGCAACCACATTTCTTAGTTTTAGAACCCATGATCCTTCACTCCACTCTCTTGAACCAACCCAAGCATCTTGAGTTCGCTTTACACTCTGTAAGCAATCTCTCGGTAAACCTGGATTCCAATTTTTTTTTATCCTTTGTTGCTGGCATCATCGGAGTTGTAACAATATGTACTGTGGAATGAACCAGAGCGGTGACCCCTGAAAGTAAGAAGGTTTCTGACAACAAAAGGAGAGTGGTGATACTGATGCTTGGCAATCAGTCGCCCTTTCTGTGCGAAATTGATTTTGAGTTTTCAAAGGGTTGGAAACCCGTACATGATTCGGCAGCAGCTTTTGGATGTATATAACAAAGAGGACTGCTCTATCATTGAATATTCGGGCTCCGTTCCTTTTAGAGCTCGTTGGCCTGATGTCTCGGAACCAAACACACTTGGCTTCCATTGACATCTTGGTTGTCTGGTCTTTAGCAGATTAAGTCTTCATCTTCTTGACTGGCACGTCTCAGCAATGCAGATCATTAGATTGATAACTTTTGCTCAATAAATCTCTGGTTCGGTGATGATGATCTATCGTTCAGCTCAGTGAGTTCCCCAATTCTCAGTAGTTTCTTGATCCCCTTATGCAGAAGATCATTATTCTCATCAGCTCAAACTCCGGATGAGTCCCCCAAGAAATTTGAATCATTATCCCTTCTCAACGAAAGTTCTCAATGCGGCCTCCACTCGGAATATTATATGTGACCCATGCCTTCTCGGTAAAAAATTCTAGCATAACCTAGATACTGAGCCGAGTTCTCGGTCAGCAATGAAAATCCTAGCCTAGCCTAGGTGCCAAGCCTAACTCTCGATTTTCAGTGAAAAATCTTAACTTATCTTAGGTGCCGAGCTCAGCTCTCGATTTTTAGCGAAAAATTCTAGCCTAACTTAGGTGCCAAGCCCAATTCTCGATTTTCAGTGAAAAATTCTAGCCTAGCGTAGCTCTCGATTTTCAGCTGAAACGGTGCCGAGCCCAACTCTCGATTTTCAGCAAAAAATTCTAGCCGTTAAGTGCCGAGCCTAGCTCTCGATTTTCAGCAAAAAATCCTAACCTAGTCTGGGTGCCGAGCCTAGTTCTCGGTTTTCAGTCCCTAGGTGCCGAGCTTAACTCTCGATTTTCAGTGCCTAGGTGCCGAGCTCAGTTCTCAGTTTTCAGCAAAAAAATCCTAACCTAACCTAAGTGCCGAGCCCAACTCTCGATTTTCAGCACAAAGCCCTGGCTCGCCCAAGCCTGTACCAAAGGTGCTCAAAGCCCTGGCTTGCCCAGGCATCCCCTAAAGTCTTTGCTCGGTTAGGCAGCTGAAGTTCTGGCTCAGCCAGGCACTCAAAGGCAATATAATTGATTGGTCTTTATGATAAAGGATCGGGGCACATGCAGCTTTTACATCCTCCTGAAGAAGAATGTAAAAGCTGGGGGCTATTGTGGAGGAGTAAATCCCTCCTGACAGAAAATCCCTTAAGGGTCTATCACAACCATCATCACAAATCAATCCCCATTCTATCCACTATCAATGGATGAAAAAACACAGGAAAGCTCTCTCCCTCTCTACATATCTCTCGGTATATTCCCTTTTCTCAGCTGAGGGAGGGAGAGGGGCATCTGAACATTTAGAGCTTTCTTCTTTCATTCTCGGAGTTGATTTGGGCGTTGGAGGCCCTACCTCCGGCCGCCTGCCAGGGATTTTTTTGCAGAAATTAAGTAGATAAAGCACACAAGAGAACACGTGATTATCTTTCTCGTTAGATTTATTCGTTCAACCCATCAAAACAAATATAATTTATGAAGCATTCCCGTACAGTTGATTTTTAACTTAATGAAAGAAGTTAGTTTCGGTTCGATTCAGTTTAGACTAAGGGTGTCCATGGGTCGGGTTTAGTTGGGTTGGCCTCTAACCCATCACCCGACCATATATATTTGATTTTTAATTTTGTCATCCGCAATCGACTAATGAGTTTGGTAGTTTTGACCCATGGATTTGATGGGTTTATGGGTGAATGTGGTTTGATTTGGCAGTTTGTCTATTTTGAACGTTTTTGTTAAGCTTGTTCTATTTTTTAACTAATTATAATAATTTTTTAATTAAAAAATTTATATTTAATAAATTTAAGCTCAAAAGATCATTCATTTATCAATTAAATTACACATATATCAAATTATATTATTTTTACACAAAAATATTAAAATAATAAATAATTTAATCTTATAATAAATGTAAAATTCTATAAAATTTAATATTTGTTGTTCGAATTGAATTTGTCGGGTGACTACACTCGAGACTCGTAATTCGACCATCACCTGATTTTTTTTTAGAGACCTGTCACCACCACTTTATGGGCGAAACTATCTGTTATCATATTGGTTGGATTGGGTTGGGTGATTTAAGTGGGTTGGTCTAATCCATGGGCACCCTTAGTTTAGACGACTACGATACAATTTTCTTTTGATTATGTTGCAGTGAAGAGATTGTTCTTTGAAAATAAATTTGTATTAAGGTTCATGTGACCCAAAAAGGCAAAAAAGTCCAATAAGGGACATGAAATATGCATGTTTTTTGTTCCATATGGAATCAAAATTTCATTTGTCACCACTCTTTGAAAACGAAGAAATTTATTGATAATTTGGAACAGTCGTAGCCTCATTACAAATAATTGGGAAAGCCCATATAGGGCAACAATCTGTTCATAATTGCCTATCATCCTGTCTTAAAGCCATTTTTGCAAATTCGGAAGCAAGACGATTCTTTTCCCGTTTCGTAAACACACGTGTACCATGTGAAAATTTTGCTAGCAACCCTTTACAATCCTCAATAATATTGCCAATAGCGCAGAAATCTTTCGTGGGTTTAGAGATTGCATTGACCATATTAAAGGCATCACTCTCCACCTCCCATCGGGTTATGGAGAGATCCTTTGCGAGGCATATTCCATGAAAGAGAGCCAGAACTTCAGAAGTCTCAGGTGTGCACCACCATAATAGCCTTTGTGATAGACCAGCTACAAACTGTCAGTCCAATCTAGGATAACAACTCCACAACCAACTTTTCTTGTTTTTATGTCACATGCTCCATCGACATTGATCTTATATGTGCCAGTGCTGGGCAGAATCCATCGCGGAATGGTCACACCAGATGGAGTGACCATGGCTTGAGGCCTTTTGGCATTTGCTGCATTATACTGAGCTAACAGATCATGTGCTCGATTAATCATGGAGTCTGCTGTAACCAAAATACCTGTAATGATCAATGAGTTTCTTGCATTCCAGATTGCCCTTGCTACAACTCCAAACCATCCACAAACTACTATATATTGGGTAAGTACTATCTCTCTAACCTAATCATGGAAAGTGCCTCCTCGAATATCGAGAAAGTGGTATAAATTTGCCTTGCTCCAAACCTCATTTGTCTTTTCACAAAGCGTTAGCACATGCTCAATTGTTTCATTTGCATCTCCACATTATCGGCATATAGGATGTATCGGTACCTTCCTGCTTACCAATCTTGTGGCAGTTAAAAGAGCCTGAGAACAAGAACGCCATAAGAAAATCTTGATTTTTGACAGAATATGGAGATTCCACATTTGTGTCCACCAACTTGTCCCTGTGGTTTGGCTCGTGCTCGCCGTGGGTGTCCTCTGGTCATCCTCATCTTCCATCTCCTTTGCTACCCAATATCATGTCTTTACTGAATAGACACCATTATTTGAGTGAAAAAACACTTGCTTGTCTTTCCCAGGCCGATGGCTTAATGGCAATGCTAATATCATTTCAGCATCTTCTCGTAAGAAACTTGTCTTGATCTTCACTTCATCCTATCTTGAATTTGTATCCATTAGATCAACTGACTGTGGCATCCATTCCCAGAATAGGAGGTGAAAAACCTTCAGTGTTTTCAGTCGAGAAATTTATCTATCCGAGTAGACTTTGACATTTGTTTCTTTAGCTACACGCCAGAATATGGCTTTCTCAAAAATCTCTCCCCTTAAGCATACTTCTCCATACAAAAGAAGGCTGAGAACCCAATTGTACTTCTATGAAGGATTGGTTGGGAAAATATTTTGTCACCACTCTTTTGAGTGTCTCATGAAAGACAAGTTTGGTTTTTGGAAATGGATTTGTATGAAGATTCATGTGAAAAAAATAACAAACAATCATGGGCCATGAAATATGCATGTTTTGTTGTTTCATTGGAATCAAAATTTTATTTGTCACAACTCTTTTGAGTGTCTCATGAAAGGCAAGTTTGGTTTTTTGGATGGCTTTTGCATTAATGGAAAAGTTGAAATTGTGAACAGAAATAGAGAAGATGAGTAATATTATGCGGGCTTGTTTGAATTTTGAATTGGGGACGTGGAGCTTGGGATTTGGCAAGATGTGCAACGGCCGCCTGAGTTTTAGGAGGCTAATACGAGTTTTTAAAATAGGATTCTTAACAAATTGAGATTAAATTAGCCTTTTTATTTTTTGTTTTTTTAAGACTCAAATGAATACTTTTCCATTACGAGTCATAATTTTATCTAAATAATATACAATTCAAAAATCTCAAAATCTCAGAACTTGCTATTCAAAAAATAAATTTGTAAAAAATCTCAAAAATCTAAATAATTTGCTTTTTAAAAATCTAAATAATTTGCTACTCAACAAATTATCACTAACATAAGCTCGACCAATTTGTAAAAAATTACAATTATCAATTAAATTAATATTGATGTATTCAATATATTTTACTAGTTACAAATACGGATATCAAGATATATATTCAGACTTTAATAATAAGCACACATAAAAATTAAATATTAAAATTTTTACACATAAAAATTATTATTCACATATAAAGAACTTAAATTCTCATAAGATTATTTAAAAAAAAAATTTCTTATAAGAATTAATATATGAAAAGCTTTTTATTTGTTAATTTAGATGCAAAAATTTATATAAAAACCTACATAAATGCTTAAATTTTTTATCAAAACTGGGGCTTAATGCCACGGCTTTATTGACCTTAAATTAGGGCCAAACCCGAAGATGTGGCCCACTTGAATTAAAATTTGAATTGGATTAAGTCAAATTATTTTTTACATTTGGTCTCCTATACTTAGGATTATTTAAGACTAAATAAAACGTGGAATTAGATAGTGAAAGCGCTGTGGGATCATCTAACTTTTTTTTTTATTTATTTATTTAGGAAACATGAATTCAAATATCAGAAATAAGGAATACATCGGCAATAATAAGGGGAGTTGCCCAATCTGGACCATACTCTAACCATGCCTCACAATCCTTAATAGTTAAAGCATATTTTTAGTAAGTTTAACAATATAATAAATTCAAATTATCAAGATAAACTCACTATACATATTAAAAAATAAAAATAGATGAGATTAATTTTAATATATATTTTGAAATAGACATATTAGGCCACAATAAAAATAAAAGGGAATAACTTGTTTTTTTGGGCAGGCGATTGCCTATGTTTTGCTTAACTATTTTAAAATATTTTTTGCTTAAATGTTTTTTAAAAAAATCCATTGATCTGGTCTCAGATGGCATTTTTCACATTTTTTTATAAAAAAATTTAAAAAAATAAAAAAATTTAAAAAAAAAAAAACCCAAACATAAGCTTATTAATTTAAAAGAGATGAATTAATCAAGAATAAAGAAATAGTAATCCTAGCAATCTGCTTTAATCTTAAATATGTGGTACTAAAATTTAATTTGTGCATCATATGATAAATCAAGAAGAATTAGCGAACATACGTACCACGTCTTCGTGATTCTATTCTCTCTTAAACTATTACCGTGAGATGACTAATCATAATTTGGGTAGAAATTTTAATTTGGATCTATTTGTTTCGAATCAAATTATTTTATAATAAAATATAGTTTTTATATAAAATAATTTTACAAATAAATATTTTTTTATTTTTTAGTGTTTAGGTGGTATTTGAAAAAATAATTTTAAAAAAATAAAAGTCACAAACGCCACTTGTCACTGTTGCCGTTGCCGTTGCTACCACTACTACCTCTATTAGGGTGCATATAAGTCGGTTTAGTTTGGTTCCATACTAAATTTAGGATCGAATTAATTTTTATCGATTTTAATTTTTTGAACCCAAAACCAACTCAGTTATATTGTAGAACCAAACCAAACCAAATCAAACCAATAAATATCAAGTTGGTTCAGTTTGAAACCACGGTTTCATGAATTTTAAAAATTACTTTGTACACATAAAAAAAATCACTATGTATAAATTTTAAAATTTTAAAATAATTAATAAATAAAAGTTAAGACTCATATATTATAATAAAAATATAAAATAAAAATTTAAATAATTATTTTTTAATCTATTTAGTAAAAAAAATAACAAATATCTAATAAAAAATTTATAAAAATAAATGGCATATAATAAATAAATAACAATTAATATTAATTATCTAATCTAATGACTCTTTTTTCTAATTTGTATTATTTTTTCTATATTAATTTCATAATAATTATATATGTAATCAATGGTTATTATTTTTTATTTCTTTTTATATATAT
>JAOTRH010110751.1:2872-15352 GCA_034768845.1 Heliamphora exappendiculata | reverse complement strand
CTAAACTTAAGCGGAAACAAAAGCAATCTATTCTTCTCCTTGTGAGAAATTTCAAAATTAAAGAAAAATTTACCAAAGTTGAAAAAAAATGTATTAAAGATGAGAAAAACTATCCTGTGGTTAAAAATATTTTTTTTTCGTTTTTTTTTCTAATTTCCCATAATGAAAGTAATCTAAAAGGTATTAAAAATTGAATTGAAATTTTAAAAAATTACTAAAATAAAATAAAACTAGGTAAAAAGCTATCCCAAATTCTAGGTGCTGTGTTATTCCCCCTCTCTCTCTCTCTGGCCCAAACTAAATTTTCAAAATTTTGCTTACTTTTGTCTTTTTCGAATTTATTTATCTTTTAATTAAGATTCTTATACTTTTTAAAATTATCTTGATGAGAAAAATCAAAAAAGTAAAAAAAAAAGATCAAAAAATAAAAATAAATTCACTAAAAATAAAAATAGGTAACATAAAATTTAACTTATTGATTTATTTTAGCTTCTTTTATCTTATTGAACTTTTTTTTTATATTTTAATTTTGAAAATTTTAAATTTTTTGGCTCGTTTTAGCTAGAAGAGTCGAAAAATATACTAATTTGACTAAACGATAAAAAAAATTACTAAAAATAAAAATAAATAAAATAAAATAAATAAATAAACAATTATCCCAAACAAGGCTATCTCTCTCTGCCTTGGATCATGTTCTGATGCTAAAATGCCAAAAACTACCTACTGTTTTTTTTAAATAATGCTAAAAGATTGATCGAAACCACTTGATTTACAAGATCATGGCCTCGTTTGGCTTGTAATTTAAAGCCAAGCTTTAGTCTTTTTATTTAAAATTTTTAAAAAGTTATAATAAAAAAATAACTTTTTGTCTCTATACTTGCAGTTTAAAATAACCTTTCAACTAAATTATTTATTTATTTTTACTTATTTAACTTTAAAAGACTTAATTTTACACTAAATCGCAAAAAAAGCGTTATAAATCCTTATTTGGTAATTGACTTTAAACCAAACCTAAAGCCAAAAAATATATTTAGACCTATTTAATAAATTTATTTCACATGAAATGATATTTAAACCTATTTGATATACCTACTTCACATGCCTATGTATGCGGCATAATTAAAATTACTTATTTCTCCTTTTAACAATGAAAATCTATCAAGCAATATGAATATTAAATATAAAATTATGTATAAAAAAGGACAATGAATAATTATATAATTTAGTATAATTGCTTACTTGGCTTAACGATACTTAAAGTTATTTATGAAAGACAGTTAATTTAAATTATTTTTAAAACTCAAACTCATTAAATAAATTTTTACTTATTTAACTTGAAAAAGACTAATAGCAAAAAAATCAAAAAGTATCAAACGTAATATATAATGATTAGTCATAGTAAGAAGCAATGATAAAGCACCATGAAACAAGAGACTACAACCAAAGAGATCATGCAAGCAAATTTAAAAACACACACTCTTTCTCTCTCTCTCTCTCTTCTCTCTTTCTCTGATCATACTGTTGTGCAAAAAATATGTAATACACACACACATATATATATATATATATACACACTAGATCATACTGTTTGTGCAAAAAATATGTAATACACGCACATATATATACCCTTTTTGAAAATAATGTCAAAAGATTAATTACTTACAAGGTCGATCAAACTTAATAGTTTTATTAATCAATTCATATTAATAAAGTATGAGGTAATGATGAATGAAAGCATTACCATTGATGAGATCTTGCTTTAAAGGATTAAAGTAAATTGAAAAGCAGTAGTCATATTAACTTTTGTTGGCTTTGATATATTGGAAATTAAGGGACCATTGGTAACGTTTATAATTTTTTATTTTTTTTTTATAAAAAAATAAAAAATATGTTTTTGTTTATTTTTATAAAAAACAAAAAATAAAAACATGTTTAGCACATAAATATTTAAAAAGTGTTATTTGGAGGTTGCAGATAAATACAATAATCGGAGGTGATGGTCAGATGTTTTATCCGGTGATGATAGCAAGAGGTAGAGATAGTGGGCGAAAATGGTGGTCGGAGGCGGTGATCGGAGTGAGTGGTCGGCGGTGGTGGCCGAATGGTAGTAACTAAGAGTGTTAGCCGGAGATGATAGCAAAATGTTGCGATGGTAATCGAAAGTAGTAGTTGGAGATAGTGATTGGAGATGTTAGTCGGAAAGATAGTAAGAAGTAGCGATGATAGTCAAATATGGTCAAATATGATTTGTAAAAGTCAAGACGATGGTCGAAGGAGGTGGCCGAATGTGATAATCGAAGGCGGTAACCAGATGCAATAGTCGGAGTAGTGAAAAAAATACAATCAAAATATGTTTATAAAATAAGTGAAAATATATTTTTTTTATTTTTAAAAATTTTGAAAACTGTATACAGTTTTTTGAAAATAAAAATAATTACCAAATATATTTTTATTTACAGTTTACAAAAAAATTTAAAATAAAAATAAAAAATAAAAAATATAAACGTTACCAAATGGGCCTTAACAAACTATCTTCTGGGTTTACAAAAACTCGGGATAGCAACAATATACAGTAACAATAATTTGAAACTAATTTCAGAAAAAATGTAAAACAGAATTATGGTAATTTGTTTTCTGTATTAAAAAATCCAGCACAAACTTAAAAGTTAAACTCATAAATAGATTTGTAAATTCGTTTAATTAAAACAAAACATAATTTTTGTTTGAAATAGGAATTCGAAACAGAATGAGTGCAACAGGGACAAAAATAAAACAATGTTTTACATTTTTAAAAGCAAAACATAAATAAATTAATTCAAAACTAAACAGAATTAAGTACTATTTTTAATTACACACAATTCAGTTGTAGCTTTTGAGTCACAAACAATTTAGTTGTCCCTTTGAACCTAAACCTTAGGATTTTCAGTTAGTTAGGTTGGGTTGCCATTGAGGCAACTCTTAATTTATAGACTGTAAGTCCATTTTTCTTGATAAACGACTAACTTGTTCTCTGCTTATGCTTTTAATTAACGAATCCGTTATATTATCTTTAGACTTTATATATTTAATGAAAATTATTCGATGAAAATTATTTCACTCAAGAGCAAGTGTTTTACTGTATTGTGTTTGTGACGTATTTGTCAAAATTTACCATTATATATATTATTCGGTGCCTTAACTATTGCTGAATGACTATCGCAATGTATACAGATGGTTGGCATTGGTTTACGCCATATTGGGATGTTTTCTAAAAATTGGCGAAGCCATTCAGCTTATTCTCTAGCTTTAGTTAAAGCTATAAACTCATACTCTACTGTGGACCTTGCTATACACGTTTGTTTAGACGATTTTCATAACACAACTGCATCACCCAAAGTGAATGCGTATCCACTTGTAAATTTTGAGTTATTAGTATTAGATATTCAATTTGCATCATTGTACCATTCCAATATAGTTGGATATCTGGTGTAGTGCAACCCATAATTTTCGGTGTATCTGAAATATCTTAGTACTCTTATGATTGGCTGCCAGTGGTCAGTCTCACGGTTACTAGTATACCTACTCAATTTGCTCACAACATATGCTAAGTTGGGTCTCGTGCAATTTATTAAGTATATGAGATTCCCAATGATATGAGAATATTCCAATTGTGATATGCCTTTATCTGTATTATTGTACAAATATAGATTTACATTTACAGGTGTCCTTGCAATGCAGGTGTCACCCTTATCAAACTTTTCAAGATTTTTTTTCACATAATGGGACTGAGATAAGACATATCCATAAGATATTTTAGTGATATTCATCCCTAGTATAACATCTGCTATTCCCATATCTTTCATGTCAAATCTCTTGTTCAACATATTCTTAATAGTTTTAATCATAAAATTATTACTACACAAGATTAACATGTCATCAACATACAAACAAACAATGACATAACTTTTGTCAATGTTCTTCTCATTGACACATTTCTCATTGTTCTATATAGATTTTTTTATTTAAATTTTCATTTAAGAATGCTGTCTTAATATTAATTTGATGTATTTTTAGATTAAATAATAATGCAATAGAAATCAACATCCTAATGAAAGTTATTTTAGTCACAGGTGAGTAGGTATCAAAGTAGTCCACCACTTCAGTTTGCCTGTATTCATTAACTACAAGTCTCGCCATATATTTTTCAATTGATCCATCTGCTCTTATTTTTTTTTTGAACATTCATTTATATCCAAGAGATTTACAATCAAGTGAAAAGTCTACCAGTTCCCAAGTACGATTTTGCAAGATATATTTTATTTTACTATTGATTGCCTCTTTCCACATAGGTGCTTTCGGAGAAGACATTGCAGCCTTAAAAGTTTGAGACTCATTTTCGAACAAATATGTTAGAAAATCCAGACCAAAAGATTTAGATGTTCTATCTCGTTTACTATGTCGAAGTTCATTATCTTTTTTCAATCATTGATCCTCATCTTTCACTTGACTACTCCTTACTGCAGCATCATAAGTTCTTTTAAGAGAACTTATTTCTTGTCTAGATTTGTACGGAAATATATGTTTAAAGAACGATATATTTCTATATTCAATAACCGTGTTTACTTGAATCTCAGAATTATCGCTTCTGTGAACGAAAAATTGATATGCACTACTGTTATTTGCATATCTTATAAATATACAATCAATAGTTTTTGGTCCTATCTTGATCCTTTTAGGATCTGGTACCGTCACCTTAGCTAAACACCCCTACACTCTTAAGAATTTATAGGAAGGTTTTCGACAATTCCATAATTCATACAGAGTCTTTTTCATTTTCTTATGGGGTGTTTTGTTAAGAATGTTATTGGCAGAAAGTACTGCTTCCCTTCACAAGTTCTTAGGTAATTTGGAACTAATAAGTAAAGTATTCATCATTTCTTTTAAAGTCCTATTATCCCATTCAGCAATTTCGTTTTGCTGTGCGGTATATGGAGTTATTGTTTGTTGGATAATTCCATGTTGTGAATAGAACTCACCAAAAGGTAATTCATATTTACCTCTCATATTACTCCTTAAGACTTTAATCTTTCTGCCAAGTTGGTTCTCAACCTCTGTTTTATACAAAATAAAACTTTATAAGGCACTGTCTTTGCTCCTTAGCAAATATACATAATAGTACCTAGTACAATCATTTATAAAAATGATAAAATACTTTTTATCTTCACGTGTTTGAACAAACTTCAAACCACATATATCACTATGGACTAAACCAAGAAACTTGGTACTTCTTTTCACTGATTGAAAATGCACTTTAATTAAATTAGATTCTACACAAGTTTTACATTTATGATTTGGGTTAATTTTAAATTTATGCAAATAATCTATACTAATTAATCTACGCAAAGATTCAAAATTAACATGTCATAATCTATCATGCCATATACAAAAAGACTCAAGCATATAAGTAGAAGATGTAGAATTCTTATTAACTTTAGGAATAATCGTTAGTACATTCAACTTGAACAAGCCGTCTGACAAATATCCAATTTAAAGTCATTTTTGTTTAACAGTAATTTCGACACAAGATTCTTCTAGATCTCTGATACATGCAGGACATTGTTAAGCGTCGGCTCCTTGCCTGAGGTTATATTCAGCACAACTCTTATCTTTGCTTGATAAGTGGTGAACATATTTTGGTCTGCACACACATGTCGAATAGCACCAGTATCCACCCACCACTCTCTTGGATTGGATCCAACCATATTGACCTTGGACACTACAACTGTCAGATTCATCTCAGACACATCAGTTGAGAGATTCCCTATTTTAGTAACTTTGGCATTAGCATGTTTCTAGCTCTTCAAAGCATTTTTTTGGTCTTTGCGGCTTCGGTAATCCTTCACCTGGTGACTTGGCTTGTCACAGGCAAAACGCATTCCTTTGAACTTCTTAGAATCACCACCCTTGACTTTTTAGTTGTGATTCTTTCACTTATTCCCTTTCTGACCTTGTTCCATCACATTAGCTTTTGCCTTGAACTGGAACCCTTATAACCATTTCTTCTCGGCATGGCGGTTATCCTTTTTTATCTTGAGCCGGACAATCAGGTCTTCAAGTTTCATTTTCTTGTGCTTGTACTTTAGATAATTCTTGAAATCCCTCCAGGACGGTGACAGTATTTTAATAATTGTAGCCACCTGGAAGGACTCATTTAGTGTCATGCTATCTACATTAATCTCATGTAAAATTAGTTGAAGCTCTTCAACCTGACTGATGACGGTATTTGAATCCACCATTAAAAACTCGAGAAATCTGTCGACGATAAATTTTTTCATCCTGACATCTTCCGTTTTGTACTTCTTGTCAAGAGATTCCCACAATTCCTTCGTCGTCTTTAGCGAATTGTACACGTTATACAACGTATTGTCTAGAAAATTCAGGATGTAGTTGCGACATAAAAAGTCAGCAAGTTTTCATGCATCGTTGTCGATCTCCCTCATTCTCAGACAACGAGGGAGCACCCTCCTGTAAGAACCGTGCCAAATTTAGCGTCGTTAGGTAAAACAGCATCTTTTGCTGTCACATTTCAAATTCATTCATGCTAAACTTTTTCGATTTCTCCCCATGATTCACATTTCAAATTCATTCATGCTAAACTTTTTCGATTTCTCCCCATGATTCACAAGAATTGTAGTCGGAATCGGAACCGAAATAGACGCCATCATGGGGTTTGAAGCAGCATGGGTGGGGGTCATCCTGTTTTCGATTTCAAATGCCATAGTTGCAAAAGCCGAATCCACATCAAAACAAGATACAACAACAGGTGTTATAAAATAATAAAATAGTAAAATAAAGTATTGTCACAATAAAACTACTTAGTTTTATAGAACTATATAACTTTAATAAATGAACTGTAATAATTGTTTAACGGACAGAAAAATTCCAGAAACAAGTATATAATAATTTGTCTTAAGATTATTGATTTTGATATATTGAAAATCAACAAACTATCTGTTGGGTTTACAAAAACCCGGGTCAGTAACAGCAATTTAAAACTAATTTCAAAAAAAATGTAAAACAAAATAATGGTAATGTGTTTTCAGTATAAAAAAATCCAGCAGATTTAGATTTAAAAGTAAAACTCATAAACAGATTTGTAAATGCGTTTAATTAAAACAAAACGCAATTTCTGTTTGAAATAGAAATCCGAAACAGAATAAGAACAACAGAGACAAAAATAAAACACTGTTTTATATTTTTAAAAGCAAAATAAAAGTAAATTAATTCAAAACTAAGTAGAATTAAGTACTTTTTTTTTTTGAAAAAATCACAAGCAGTATACAATTTTTATTAAAACAAAATGAAAATGAACATTGAAATATTGAACAGAAGGGAACAAAATAGCGGCTGCAGAAATGAAAATAATACCAGTCTTACAGAACGGGTTGGAATCGAGTCCAACATTCAACGGTATCTTCTTAAGACATATTATGTCCCCGCCTCGGTGTTTGCAGTGGATTAGACGCTTGCCTATAAGATAAAGCGATCTTTACGTGTAGAGAAAGCACGGCAATCTATACACTCAGCAAATACTGTAGTGTTTGAACTTTTTCATAAAAAAAACAGTGACGAAGATGCGAAAAAAGAGTCTAGGGAATGGAGACTTGGAGATTTTTTGGATGCCAGAATTGGGGATGGTAACTATACTCGTATCTGCCTGGGGATGGTAACTATACTCGTATCTGCCTCGCCCCCGCTTCCTCTGTCCTGTTTTATGCGGGTTTTTTTCGCACCCGTTAGGTAATAGGTAGGTGGCGGTATTTGCAACCCTCGTCCCGTTTTTTTCCGATTAAATAAATTAAATATATTTAATATATAAATATGTATATAAATTTTATTTTTTACAATATAATAGAACTAAAATACAAAAATATTATACTTATTTTTATTTTTTTACTTGTATTTCTTATTTTTCTTTATTTTTAATTATAGTCATTGATTAATATTATTAGTTTAATATTTTATAATGTCATTATTGTTAGTATTAATTTCTTTTAAAGTGAAAAATGTATTTTTCGTTACGCCTTTGCCCCCGTCATTTTTTCGACCTCACCCCGTGAATAAACGGGGTGGGGGTAGGGGTGAGGGTAAAGGAACACACACCCACCCCAAACTCGCCCCGTTGCCATCCCTACTCAAAGTAGCTCTGCCACATCTGTCTCTAATTGGCAGTGACGACTGTCCCCCGTAATCACATCGCCATAAATAATTTTAGCTCGGCCGTCATCTAGGCCGAGCTCCTCACACTAAATACTCCCCTCGATGTTGCAAGGTACTCGGTCTAATCGCATTTAATATCGCTCTGACCACGGTCAAATCGTATTAACTGCGACGCCAGAGCATTCAATGCGACAATCAGGACCGAACCGTAAACCTCTGTCGGTTCTGGAAGGTCGGCCGTCGTGATCCTTACATGATGGGCCGTAGTTTCTCCATAGTCGGCCCCTTTCGAGCCTTTGATACTTCTAACGGGTTCGAATTCGTATTTCGACCCATCCCTATTTCATTGGGAGTAGTTTGTAAATTTTAAGAGAGAAATACTAATGGGAGTTAAAGATAATATAATAAATAAAAAAGTAATAGTTAAAAAATATTTTAAATTTAAAATAAAAAATAAAAAATTATTATAATATTTTTATATTTTAGTTTGATTATAATTTTTTTAATAATATTTATTTAATATTTTTATATATAAATATATTTATTTTATGTAATTAGAGACTTGTTAAAAAGAACTTAACAAAAAAACACAAATATTGTTCACATATCTCACGTATTATTAGGTGCGGAGCGGAGAGAACATGAAGACGAGAGAGCCTGTATATATTTGGGGGCAAAGAAGAGAAAATTACCACTTCTACTCATGCTTTGTTTGGCAAAAAGCTTAATGTCCGATGTTTGGTTTTTTGGCTTAAAACCAAGAGAGCTTGAGCCACAAGTCCCATTTTATTAAACTACTTAGGAATAAGTCTTATAAAAAAATTTATATTTTAATAAATTCTTTTTATTTTTTCATTTTTTATTATTTATATCATCTTTATTAAGGTGAATAAAAATTACGAAATGATAATGAAACTTTATAATCATTCCCAATCAGAATCACTAATCTTGTCAGACAATTTTTTACAAAAAATCTTAAACATCTTAAATACAGCCAACAGTCAAAAAAAATATTCTTCATATAATTTTAATAATATATCATAACATTGTGTTCTTATATTATTCTCATTATTATGTAGTAATATATTAAGCCTTTATTTTGTTTTCATTGTCAATAATTTATAAAATATATAAATTCTTATTAATATGTATTAAAAATTATACAATTATCTCTATGTTATCATTTGAACATCGTGACACATCATATTTTTTTTAAATAAAAAATATTATCATTAGGTGTGAATATACTATTTGTTTGTGTTATTTCGTATTAAAAATAGATATTTAATTTATCAAAATAACATCTAATCAGTAAAATAGTAATTAAGTCTACGTATAAAATAGTAATTAAGTCTCGTATCGTTTCTACAACGTTATTACAATTATTCTAACTAAAACACTTGTGCAATTTTACCACTCAAAAATTGATTTGTTTGTTTAATCTAAAATTCAAAAATTAAATAAAAATTAAAATTTGAATAATAAAAAAAGGATCCTAAGGCTTTAAATCCACCATATGCAGTTAGTTCCGTTAAAATTTTATTTATTTTAAACAATTCAACTTTAATCCGGTCTCGGCTACAAACTTAATAAAAATTGCCAAGAAGATACGATTCAAATTAAACCTGAGAAATATATCTAAATTAGCACGAGTCGTCTACTTAAATCTGACACAATCCGTCTAATCAAAACATAAACTATCTCACATTTAGATAGAAACAAAAATATAAAATAGTTGCATAATTTCGTTGTTACAATCACATAAAGTAAAAATAAAAACTAAATAATTAAATTAAAAACTAATTGATCAACCACTTGAAGAAAAAAAAATTTAACTTAAAAACTAATTTACAAAACAACTTACTTTCAATCTAAACAAGCTTTTTAATTTTAAAAAAAATGTAAAAAACTAATTTTTAAACTAGTTATCAATCTAATCCAGTCCTCAAAAGAGGCATACTTTATGCTGCTATTGGGCTTCAACCTTCTTCTTCTGCCACAACCGATCTAGACCACTGTCTGCATCTCCCTGAAAGAGGAAAAAGAAAACACAAATTGAGTAGCGTCCACAATTGGAAAATTTTCAACAAATCAGAACAGGCAGGAAACAAGAGAGTTGAGCCAAACTAACTGTAAATCCAAGCACCAAAAAAAAAAACCATTGTGTTGAACTTTTGTCTCCAACCAAAGCAAAGGTACCAATATAGTAAATGGTCACTCATTCTATACTCAAATCAATGTAAAATCGTATAACATTCCCTTCACATGTAATTGTTTTTGAGACCTCTCCCGTGTAATTTTCTTTATTTTCCCTATTATCCACAACCTTTTCTTGAGTCTATCATCGTGCGACGTGGACTTTATCTTTTTTCAAAGTGGGCAAAATGAGTCCTGCATTGATACCGTGTTGAATTTTTGTACGCAACTTAAAAGCTTAAACTATTAAGTGAAAAGGTTTAACATTATTGGGCTCATTTACTTAAAAAACCCTTCTTTCTCTATTAAAAGTTTATTCCACTAACCCAATGACTCAGATCAATATGGCATTATTGTCGGATGGACAATAGAAAATGAAGCTGTAGTCCTAATTCTCTGCATAAACATGGTAAACCGGCCAAATATTGGACTGATCTACTAAAACCCCCTTCTTAATTATCCAAAAGTTCATTCTAACATCCCTTTGACTCACAGATCAATATGCCATTATTGTTGGTTGGAGAACAGAAAATGACATTGTAGCCCTAATTCTGGGCAATTGGATCAAATATCATGGTCCACATCTCATTTCACTTTCTGAAAGTTCTATCCGGCTACCATGTTTTCCATCCGTGTTTTGCATTATGGCATAAATACAAGAATGTAGGGCAGTTCCCTGAATTAGAACATGAGAGAAACCATGTAAAACCTTGAGGCAGCCCCACCAATTTAATCTCGGCCGGGTGAAATTGAGTTCCCAAATGGTTTATACTTGAGAACCCATTTGGATCGGCCTCCAAAAGTAACAGCATTTGGAATACAAATTAGTAAATAAGAAAGACAAAAAACAAACCAACTGTCGTAATTTCAAAAAAATAAAAGAAAAGAAAAGTGTAATGGAGGAATAGGGATACGTTGGTTTGCGTTTTTTCTCCAAAAAAATTATTATTCTAGTTTTTTGGAATATTCTAAGAGATAATACTAATTTTTAATCTAACATACATAATTGGTCAAGAACAAAACATTTACAATTAAAATTGTCACCTAAAAAATTAAATCAACCAACCGTTTAAAACAAATTCGCTCAAAAAACTCGCGCTAAAAATTAAACAGAACACCCCTAGATTTGTAAGACATATCTTGCTTGAAAAGAGGATACATACACATCCCATTTGAAGAGGTGCAAGGGTTCTGCTTTACTATATGCCCGCAACGGAACACAAGCAGCACAAAAGAAAGAAGCATGCTTGGTTCTCTCAGAGGCAATATGCAACAACTACAACCTTATTCTCTCTTAGGCAACTACCTCTCTTTAGCTAAAGAAAAGCAGCCAAAAAGAAAACGAAGCAAAACAAAAGCAGCTATTTCATATCGATAATAACATCCGACCTGTCAAACCCTCTCTTTATGGGAAGAAAAAACTATTGCAAGCCAAAGGCAATTTGTAACAGCTATTTCAAATACAAATTTGTAAATAAGAAAGACAAAAACAAACCAACTGCGGTAATTTCAGAAAAGTAAAAGAAGGGAAAAGTGGTATGGAAGAATAGATTTGTAAGACCTCACTTGCTTGAAAAGAGGATACATACACGTCCCATTTGAAGAGGCGCAAGGGATATGGCTTTACTTTGTGCCCGCAACGGAACACAAGCAGCACAAAAGAAAGAACAAAAGCAGCTATTTCATATCGATAATAACATCCGACCTGTCAAACCCTCTCTTTATGGGAAGAAAAAACTATTGCAAGCCAAAGGCAATTTGTAACAGCTATTTCAAATACAAATTTGTAAATAAGAAAGACAAAAACAAACCAACTGCGGTAATTTCAGAAAAGTAAAAGAAGGGAAAAGTGGTATGGAAGAATAGATTTGTAAGACCTCACTTGCTTGAAAAGAGGATACATACACGTCCCATTTGAAGAGGCGCAAGGGATATGGCTTTACTTTGTGCCCGCAACGGAACACAAGCAGCACAAAAGAAAGAAGCATGCTCGGTTCTCTCAGAGGCAATATGCAACAACTACAACCTTATTCTCTCTTAGGCAACTACCTCTTTTTAGCTTAAGAAAAGCAGCCAAAAAGAAAA
>JAOTRH010110740.1:0-47377 GCA_034768845.1 Heliamphora exappendiculata | reverse complement strand
GGGGGTGGGGAACCAGTTCTTGGGAAGGGGGGCCTTCAGTACGGGATGGGGTGGGTTGTTGGCGAGAAAAAGAAAAGAAAAGGAAAAGAGAAGAAAAAAAAAGAAAAGAAAAGGAAACGATAATAAAATTGTTATGTATTTGATAAAATAATTAATGTTAAATACGTGTTTAAAATATATATATGTATATGTCTATGTATGTATTATTTTTAGAGAGAAATAATAATAACAATAATAATAATAATAATAATAATAATAATAGTATAGGAATACAAAATAATAACAAAATAAAAATAGAAATAAAAATTAAAAATGAGAATGAGAATATTACACAAAAAATAATAATTAGATACAACTCTTTATTTTATTTGCACATGATAGATAATACGTAATTTGGTTGCTTTGTATATATTGTGATAGATTTGTACTAATTCTGCGTGTTAAAGTTCACATCGTTTTGCGTTAGCACTAAAGGTTAATACAGATACTAAATTACTTGAATTTCGTTTAAAGATTATAATTCCTTGAAAAGTAATATGTTATGTGAAAATGATAATTTTTCTATTCTGTTGACCATGAATATCATTGTGAAAAATTATTTTGCTATGTGCAATCGATATTTTTGTACTGTGAATGGTTGACTTGATCATGAATATGATTTCGGTCCTGACTTAGGGGACAAATAAAAATACCAAAAGGTGCTGGCTCGGGGGACAGGAAAAATACCTAAAGGTCCCGACATGAGGGACAGATAAAAATACCAAAAGGTTCCAGCATGGGGGATAGAAAAAATACCAAAAGGTCTCAGTTTAGGAGACATATAAAGATACCAAAAGGTCCCGGCTCAAGAGACAAGAAAAATACCGGCAATCTTATGGTTATGGATGACACCTTAAAATCAATAATTATGACGAGTACGATTAACGCCTTAAAATCGAAAAATAATTTTGAAAATTATAGTTTGGAAAAAGTTATTTTTTGAAATATGCATATTCATGGTAGAACTTATAATTTAATATCTAAGTTCTTATACGAGTTTTATGCTTATGAAGATGTTGTTATACTATTTCAGGAGGAATTTGCAAATCTCTAGAATGGACCAAAAAAGAAGAAACTACTACATCATTTTTGTCTTTATGGAATTCTCAAAGCCTATATGCCTAAATTGTAAATAAATGTGGATGTTATGTACATAGATTTTGGATTATAATGATAATATATTATGTGGCACTAGTTCTTACTCTGAACAAGTTATTGAAATATAAGCTTTCGCAAAAATCTTTTTAAACTAATATTCTGTTGAAAATTCCTAACTAATTGAGAAGTAAACCTCGGGTTAGTTTAATTCACTGACCGGTCACAGACGCCATTGATAGAAAATACGCCGTGACATAGGGTTTTTGGTGAATCTCTGAAATCTCACAATTAAACAATAAATTTAATTTTTAGAACCCAAATCAACAAGTGACAAGGCTCTAATAACTTACGAAGAGCCCAATTTCACCACTATACCAAAATACCATGAGCTCACACCATTAAATCTGTTGAAGACAATACTGTCAAAATTATTATTTTTGTAAACAATTTTCAGTAATACAATTAACTTGACGGGCAAGCGCTGAAACAGTTTTCAGATAAAACTTTTGACGTCGAATGATCAAAATAAAACTCGTGCAACCAAAGTTAATTTAGAAGAATACTTTTTGTCAATCTATTCTTTAACTACGATTTGATTCTGAGTTGAAACTCTTATAAGATCTTCTACCGTATTCCCGTATGCGATCCTCGAACGTAGTGTGGACTACGGACTATCGAGAACTCGTACTGGTAGAACCCAGATATATTTTTGTCTTGAAAGGCAAAATATGATATATGATATATAAGATATCAAACTGGTTCAGCGTACCTGCATATATATAGGGATACAGCAGGAATCTGGGGAGTAATTATGAGTAAAAGTTTTAGTGGAACACAGATACCTACTAGCGGTTTCTGTAATTATGGAAAGACGCAACGGTTTCTACAATTTTCATAAAACACTAAATTACAGTTCACACCACTAAAGAACTATAATTGCACTATGACCCATAATCTCAAGACCTTCTTGTATTGAGCTCCTGTTATTAAATGCTTACCATTTCTCCCAACGTTAAAATTCCTAATACACGCCAATTAAATTTAATTACTGACAATTTAATTTAATCGGCATCTTAATATTTCTTAAACCTTTTTGCTTAATTTATTTGACCGCCGGATAATCAAATTCACCTGCAGGGTTTGGCCCGGTCAAAACTTATAAGTATCCTTAAGGAGGTATCGTCAATCCCAATCTTCGAGACGTAGATTCTGTCAATAATTAATATTTGTCATATAAATAACACCACTATTCAACTCACCAGAAATATAGACCCATAAAATATCGCACCCTCTAATGAATCAAAATAATGAATATTAAATATATGCAAATCAATAATTATTTTAGGATTAATAAGATAAGAACTATTCATAATAATCTTGAGGTGTGAATTATTTTATATAGTCAGTATAAAATTAATTACCCCAAATGTCCCGTTCAATACACACAAAGTGTACTAACACAGAGAGTCGAACAATAGACGATGCTATTATCTGTTTCCTGTAACCAAGACAGACCTACTAAAATTCTGTGCTACAGTCATACTGATGGTATGTCCATTTTCATCTAAACTGTGAACATAAAACTTATATTCTGTAAGAACCTCAAATCTGATCTTCTGTGTGCAAGTCATACTCTATACACCAGATTAAATACTATACAGAATATCGAACATCCATGCATAATATTAAGAAATGATATACATACATTACTCATAAAGATTCTCATAAAATAAAAATTAATTTTATTAAAATTAAATTAAATACTAAAAACATGATTTTTAGTATACGTTCTAACAATCTCCCACTTATATTCACAACCATGCTGCTATACATCTGACTCCCATGCCCTCTACATGACTATCAAAAGTCTTAGCCGGTAAGCTCTTTGTAAATGATCTGCAAGGTTGTATCCTGATGCAAACTCTACGTCTGACTAAAAATCTGAGTATGTGTACCCCAATGGTACTAGACTATCTGTATGGTAAATCAACATATAATCTTTAATCCTTTTAGGTACTTGATTATATTCTTTACCGCAGTCCAATACTCATACCATGGATTAGACTAATATTTGCTAACCATGCCAACGGTAAAAGAGATGTCGAATCTAGTGCAAAGCATAGCATATATGAGGCTCCCTACTGCCTAAGCATAAGGAACCTCATTCATCTTCTCTATCTCGTTAGGTGTCTTAGGACGCTGATCCGTGGATAGAGTGATTCCATTCTTAAAAGGGAGAAACCCTTTATTAGAATCCTACATGCTAAAACGAGCAAGGATATCATCGATATACTTTACTTGTGATAAGCCCAACATCCTTCATTTTCGATCTCACATAAGCTTGATCCCAAAAATGTGACTGGCTTCTCCCAAGTCTTCCATATCGAATTGCCCAGATAATCATATTTTAACCGTAGATAATGCCTCCACATCGTTTTCGATGAACAAGATATCATCTACATAAAGTACGAGGAAGATCACCACGCTTCCATCATGCTTCTTGTACTCACAAGACTCATCCAGACTTTGATCGAAACTATACGACTTTATAGCTTGATCAAACAGAGTGTTCCAAGATCTCGATGCCTGCTTAAGTCCATAAATGGATCTCTTAAGCTTACACAACATGTGTCCCTGGGCCTTTGCAATGAATCCATCTGGTTGTATCATATAGATACACTCGTCAAGACTTCCATTAAGAAAAGCTATCTTGACATCTATTTGCCATATAGATACACTGGTCAAGACTTTCGTTAAGGAAAGTTGTCTTGATGTCCATTTACCAGATTTTGTAATCGAAATGTGTGGCAATGGATAAGAGAATCCGGATAGACTTAAGCATAGCTACTGGTGAAAAGATTTTTTCATAGTCGATCCCTTCTTTCTGAGTGAACCCTTTAGCAGTAAGCCTATCTTTGAATGTTTCAACCTTCCCGTCTACTCCACTCTTCTTCTTGTAGATTAACTTGCATCCAATGAATTTTATTCCTTCGGGTGGCTCTACAAGTTTTCAGACCTAATTGGAATACATAGATTTCATCTCTAAATTCATTGCTCTTTGCCAAAGATTTGCATCTTTATCTTTTAGTGCTTCATTGTAGTTATAAGGCCCGATATCCAGTTCTGCTAGAATCTTGTCAAACGACTCTCCCAAGAACATATACCGATTAGGTTGATGAATAACCCTCCCACTACGATGAGTCACTACCTGTGTCTGTGTACTAGCAGTAACAGGCTGTGTAGAATCTGAACCCTGTGCATTTTCACCAAGTTCTTGATTTGCACATGTCCCGATAATGCTCCCACTACGACGAGATAATGGAACATCAGTGACTTGTGGTTCCTTTTTCGTTCTACTGGTATTTTCTCTCAGTTCTTCTAGAACAATTTTGCTATTAGGCCTGTGATCCATAATATAATTCTCTTCCAAGAATCGGGTATTGGTGCTAACAATAACCTTCTGATCCTTAAGATTATAAATTAGATCACCCTTCCTTCCCCTGGGATATCCCACAAAGAAACAGACTTTCGTCCTCGATTTCAACATACCTGCATTTTCTTTCAACACATGTGTTGGACACCCCCAAATTCAAATGTGTTTCAGACTAGTCCTACACCCGGTCTACAATTCTGTGGGAGTAAAAGGTATTGAATTAAAAGGTACTAAGTTCAGAATGTAAGCCATTGTCTCTAAAGCGAGTCTCCAAAATGAATCTGGTAAACTTGAATAACTCATCATTGACCTTACCGTCTTCATAAGAGTTTTATTCCTTCTTTCTGCTACACCATTCTGCTGTGAAGTGCCTGGTGCAGTCAATTGAGATGTAATCCCATCTGATGACAAGTAGTCCTTAAACTCTCCAAAGACATATTTCCCACCATGGTCGGATTGTAGTGATTTAATACTTTTACTTATACGCTTCTCCATCTCTGTCTTGAATTCTTTGAAATTCTCAAAGTATTCAAACTTACGGTGCATCAGGTAAATGTATCCATACCTTGAGTAGTCAACAATGAAACTGACAAAGTACTCAAAGCTACCTCTAGCCCAAATTTTCATAGGACCACATACATCAGAATGAACTAGCTCCAACGGTTCTTTAACTCTATTGCCTTTGGTCGAAAAGGGCCTCTTTATCATCTTACCCTCTAAGCAAGATTTACAGACTGGAAGTGGCTCTACTTCTAATGAACTCAAAGGTCCATCTGCTAGCAGTCTATTTATCCTTTTTAGATTAATATGACCCAAGTGTAAGTGCCAAAGAAACGTTTTGATTCATTAAGGAAGGAAATTTTCTCTTATATGGTAATATAGATGTATTATTCGTTTCAGTTAGTTGCAATGTATGAGAGATTAGAGTAATAATATAAAGATCATCCACCAATGTACTAGAACAGATAACCCGTTTATTATCCTTAATAATTACAGAGTTATTAAAATAAACTAAATATCCATCTTTAGCCAATCTAGAAAAAGAAACTAAGTTCCTTCTAATGGTAGGTGTAGATACCCCAATTTGACCCTACCTAATCTTAGGCGAATTCAATGATGAAAACAGATGGATTAGCGCCTCCGTACGATCTTCGGGAAGTGATCCAAGTTAGGTATTTGAACCCGAAACCTTCAAGCCAATGAAATTTTGATGAACCATCGAAACTCGCTACCCAAGTAAGGTGACCGCCAATTCTCTTCATGGCGCCCGCCATAGAACTTTGTAGAAACCCTAGCCCAAAGTGGCGACCGCCATCTTCCATCATGGCGACCGCCCACTTCTATTGTGGCGACCGCCATAGAAATTTGAGAAACCTTTCAAAATCATGGCGACCGCCAACTTGTATTGTGGCGACCGCCAACTCCAAATGGCCTAACGTGTCTCAAAATGTGGCAACAACTCATTGGTTGAAGAATTCTATAAATATCGTGCCCCAGCGTACGTTTTCAGTACGAATTCTGAGTGAGAGAGACTCTACCGATATACCGAGCGATTCCGAACCCCGACGCCGAAGTCCTGCTGAAATACCGAGTCCCGAACCTCCAATACCTACATTAAAGCCTACATTGCTTGGATCACCGCCCGAGGATTGGCACATCAAAGAACATTCTCCCAATTTGAGGATTCTTAAGCAATCCAGGTATCTCGCTTGGATCCCCGATTTTTCTAAACCCTATTATCTCTCTTTTGGGGTGATTGGGTTATATTTAATTTCAATTCATGTTTTCTTTTTTATTTACATAGTTAACTTTGTTATTATTTACATTGCTCCATTTAATTTAGTTGCTTTAATTTCATTTAATTTAGTCACTTTAATTTTTTAGTGTACACTTTCACATTAAGTATATTATATATTTTTTAATTAATTCATAAAATTAGTACTAACATGATTTAACGATACGACTAAATAATGTCGTTATTGTTATAATATAAGCACATACATAAAAAATAGTTGTAATTATCAATATTACACCCATTTAATTTTAGTATTTCATTTCATGTCTTTTTTTTTCTTTTATGTTAATTTAATGTTTTAGCATTTCTTTTCTTTTCTTTCCTTTTCTTTTAGCTAGTTTAATTTTTTTTTACTAGCATTCTATTTCATTTTCTTTTCTTTTCTTATAGCATTAATCTATTTTTCTTTTCTTTTTCTTTTTCTATAGTTCTTTTTTTTAGTACTCATTCCATCTTTCTTCTCCTTTTATTTTATTAAACCTAAAAATCACAAAAAGTCCTTTAAGCTAATTTCCTTTTCCTTTTTAAATGTAATTCTCTTCTCTTTATTTTCTTTATTTTTATTTTTTTTATCTCTTTTAAAACACAAAATGTAAGTAATTAGGTTTTTTTTAATGGTCTAATAAATATTTTCTAACCTTTTTCTTTTAGCATAATTCTTTTTTTAGCATATTTTCTTTTCCTTTAAATCTCTAAATTCTCTTTGTCATAAAATTTTCATTTTATTTTCTTTGTTAACAAGCTTTCTTTTAGGATTCTTACCCATCTTTTATATTTAGTTTTTCTTTAATGTTAGTTCATTTCCGTGATATGCATGTTTTAGTTATTTTCTTCAAAATGCATGTTTAGAATAGTCTAACTTATTTTATAAATAATTCATGTTTAGAAAATTCTAGCATTTTCTACCATATTTTTATTTTTTTATGCAAATCATAATAGGTAGTTTATTTTTGTAAATATTGCATGCGGGTGTGCTCTATGTATCATTTAGTTAGAAATTGCATGTCATAGAATTTAGGACTTTATCTCTTTATTTATTCTAACTTGGAATGCTATGTACATATGTTATGTATTTTCTATACTTGATTTTGAATGTTCTCTCTTTATCCATATTTTCTTTATTTACATGTATTTGAGTAATTTTATTAAAGAACCAATGATGATTAGTAGAGGCTAACCTTATGGTTAGGCAAACGGGGTGCCTAACACTTTTCCTTATTCAAACATTAGCTCCCGAACCCTCTTTCTCTAATTAATGTTTTAAAAAATCAGTGGCCAATTTTGTTTTTCTCAAAAACTAAGTGGCGACTCTATTTTCAATAAAAATGGATTCTCAAAATTCAATTTTCAAGGTGTTAAAATATTTTCCAAAATATATTTTGAATTCCCTTATTTTTGACCCATAAATCTCAACGCCACAGTATTTTCTAGCGACTCTGCTGAGGACTGATTTATAAAATCAAATAAGAAGGCTAGACTCAAAAGTATCATTGGTTCTTACTATGTATTTCTCATTTGTATTATCGCATGCATATGCATTGTTCTTCACCCCCTGCCTGGTCGACCCAATGCCCTGAACGTTAATTTGTTTCGGGGATGTTGGAAAGATGTGCAACCCTTGCTGACTGTACGCTATCATAGGTACAGTAAAAGAGTTCGAGCGTACTGTTTGACCATGCCCTGCACCACTACAGGCATGAGAGATATATACCCGGCTCTATTTAGAAGGTACCCTGTTCAAATTAACCAAAATTAACCTTTTGCATATAGTAAACTTAGATCTCCTCAATTAGGTGCTGCTAACCCTGGTAGGATTAAGTGTTTTTCTTTATTGTATGTTTTGGTTGTATATTGTTAGGATTGTTTGTTTGGATTAGATTAGTTTTTCCCTAGGTTCGGCCCGGATTCTCTGTTATCCTTTAAATAGATTAGTTTTTCGCCTTCGGGTTCTTACCCGGGTTTCGATCTTCACCACGATTGATTTTTCACACCATAGTTTTCTTCATGAGGTCATGCCCGTGTTTCGTTTTAACATCTCTAGGGTAGTTTCTCCCCCTTCCGGGTTCCTTTCGGCTTGCTAATTCTATATCCCGTTTTGTCTAGGCTTGCTTTTTTCAAATTTTTTTCTTTCAACCTATGTGAGAAAGTTTTTTTTCTACCATTATGCTGCCGATTTTCCTCATAGGTCGAACCAGTCTCTTGAGGGTTAGGATAATCTTTTTGCCAGGATGCCATCCGCTTAGATAAAACCTTTTCTCTTGAACTTAGTTGATCTATCCCCTTTGGTTCTCATCCTGGGTTTTTAGATATTCAGTTGTTATGCTGGTGGTATGAGCCCGACAGGGGCATTATTTCAGTTTTAGCTATTTTGGACATCTGAGATATTTGCTGTATGTTATCTGAATTCTTTTAAAAAATGTCTAAGACTGGTTATTCTTCTTGTGGGATTTAGGTTTTTCTATGGGTTACCATAGATTCAGAAAGAGTACAATCGACACGAGTTTGGCAAAGATCAGAATCATGCAAACTTCGCAGAGTTTTTGAATCAACAGACATGGCAGAGAATGAAGTTAATCTGACAGCCTTGATGAGGGCTATTATCGAGATACAGCGGGCCGTGGAGCAACAGACCCAGGCTCAAACTCAGTGTCAGGCTCAGATTCAAGTAATCCAGGCACGTGTGCTCGGTGTGAATGGACAGCCTGACAATACAAATGAGAATGATAGAGATTTTTGGGATAACAACCAAGGACCGGAGATACCACAAGTTACCGTGCCACCTCGAGCTCCCCGCCTGATTGTGGTAGAAGAGGAAAATATTGCCCAATCTAGGGAATCCGCGCTGGTAGAAAAGATTGACCGAATGAAAAAGGCATTGAGGAAAGAAAAAGGAGTCGAAGAATAGATGCTGGACATAGGTGGTTTATGCTTGTTCCCAGTTGCAAAGTTGCCTGAAAAGTTCAAAACGCCAGAAATGGAAAAGTTCGACGGTATTGGAGATCCTCGTATTCATTTAAGGATGTATGTTGTCACTCTCTCCGCCATGGGGATTGATGATCAACTCAAGGCCCAATTGTTCTATCGATCGGTTTCTGGAGCCGCGCAGAGGTGGTTTTTCTCTCACGAAGTGGCCAAAACTAAAACATGAGAGGATATAGCCACCGCCTTCATCAGTTAGTATAGTTATAACGTCCAGCTGGATGTCACTACTCGAGAGCTTGAAACAACCTGACAAGAAAGTCAGGAATCTTTCGTTGACTTCCTGACCTGTTGGAGGGGCAAAGCTGCAAAAATGACAAACAGGCCAACTGAGAAAGAGCAGGTGAGAATGGTGATTAAGAATCTGCAGTCTCCATTAAAGCGCTACCTCATCACGCAGCCACTTTCTACCTTTGAACAGTTGTTTGACGCTGGGGTGAAAATTGAGGACGCTATCCAATCTGGTGATATCGAGAAGACATAATCCAGTCAGAAATCACTAAGAAGGACTTTTCCTGCAATCAACCAAAACCAGTCCACAGCAACTAACCTCGTGTCCCGCTCAAGCGAGGTGAACCTTTTGAACCCTTCTTCTTCCACCCATCAAACAAGCAACTTTCAACAGTCAGGTAATGGTCAGCAAACACAACAACAGCCACGAAGAACTTTCACCCCTCTCAACATCCCGTTATCCACTGCTTTGAACCGTCTGATAGAGAATGGACTCATCAAGGTACTAGATCCCATGCCAGTGCCCGACCCGCTTCCCTCGATATATAATGCCTCTCAATACTGCGCCTTCCACCAAGGCCACGAGCATCTGACTAATAAATGTATGAGACTCCGACATGAGATCCAAAATCTCATCGACAATAAGGTGATCCCTCCACCGTCCGCTGCTCCAAAATCAAATGTTACAACCAATCCTCTACCGAATCATGCCAAGCCATCTGGGGTAAATTGTGTGACTTTGGGAGAGTCTGAAGACCTGAGTCAGTTTATTTGTTCAGCATGCCTACTGCGCCCGTCTGTTCCATCTATCGAGAATTCGACAAGTTGTTCATTCATGATGATCAAAGGCAGCCGAGACAGAATGGAAGAATGGAACGATAATGCCTGGGAAAGGTATCGACCCATGATCCAAGTTCACCAACATGAGGAAGAGGAGCACAACGAGGTGGATGATTGGCCGTTGGATTATCCAACTAGGCCTTATGGGTTTGGCATGTACTCGATGGAATCACTCTTCCCCAACTTTTTGAGGAAGAGGTACACGTTGATGACATGCAATCTTATTGGCTGGTAGGGATCGTGTTGAAATCTGATGGGGTCGAGTGGGATGACTTTTGGGCCACTCAAAAGCAGTAGATAGATTTTATTGAGGAAGACATCTGAGAGGATATTGACAACACATGCGCTATCGAAGACAACGAGGAAAGAAGGGAAAGGGTGGCCATTAGTGACCTAAATGATTTGTGGGCATTTGAAAGCCCTCTGCATGTAAGCGAAGTGAGACAGACTGATAATGTCATGACCGGCTTATGGGACCCTGAAGATGGCGTGGAGCACCTTACCCGAAGTGGAAGACATTTTAAGCCAGCTTAGTGAGAGAGAGGACAGCCGAGTAGAAAAGAGAAAGAGACAGAGCAAGAACAGGAGGATGATGCCGTATTGAGACAGTTGAAAAAGACACAGGCCAACATTAGTATATGGGGCTGGTTGATGGCTTCGCCCATGCACAAACAAGTTATTTTGAAAGTGCTGAATAAGGCCAGTGTCCCGATAGATGCAACCTCCGAGCAGCTTATTGGACTTATTCTGCCAGTCACCAAACCAAAAGTCATTTCCTTTTATGATAAGAATTTGCCCGCTAAAGAAAAAAGTCACAAAAAGCCACTCCACATCACTGTCAAGTGCCTGGAAAATGGGTCCCAATAACCCTCATCGATAATGGGTCCGCCTTGAATGCTTTCCCATTGAGAACAGCCATCTTCTTGGGGATGAGGCCTGACCAATTTACTCCCTGCAATCAAGGGGTGCAGGACTATGACAACACCAGAAGGGATGTACTGGGATTAGTGTCAGTCATCATTTCAGTGGGACCTTTGGAAACGTCAGTAGAGTTTCACGTGCTAGACGTCCCAGCTTCCTTCAATCTGTTGCTGGGCAGGCCGTGGCTACATGACCCGAATGTTCAGGTGTTACCCTCTACCCTTCAGCGAAAGCTGAAATTGATAAAGAGCGGGATAGTGTTGACCATCCATGGAGAGGATAGTATTCATCCCCCGAAGGGAAGAGATGGCACAACTCTGCTAGAAGCTCAGCACAGTGAAGACGAAGTGTCGCTTAGTGGTTTTCAGTTTGATGAAGGTAGGGCTGTTTAGACACTAATGAATGAGAAAGAAAGGTATGTCAACCCACGAGCTTTAATGATGATGAGAAAAATATCCTTATTCCTGAGCATGGAATTAGGATGCAAGAAGTAGGGGATCCCGAAACCCATTCAGGTATAGCTGACTTCACACTGTTTTGGTCTTGGGTATAAACCAATGGAAAGAGATCTAAAAGGGCCTAAAAGGGGGAGAAAGACTAATTATTTCGAGACACTCAATGGATACTTCGTCAAAGAAGGAGAAGATATCACGTATTGTGGTTTTTCGGAGCCATGGATCGATGAAAAAACCAATCAAAAGCTTCCTGGGTTGGAGATCTTTTTTAGCCACCAATTGTCTGAAACAAAGGAGGAAGAAATAGTGGAAGGAGAGAAGGAAGAAAAGAAGTTTCAAGAAGAGGACTGGGCTGACAAGTTTGATGGAGCTTACCTGGGCATGTTGTTCAATGAAAATATGGATCAGTTGCAGATAACTGAATCGGATTGTTTCATGATGGGCTTTAGCGCACCGGCAGATTATACCAAGCTCATCGTTGACGCGGCCACAAAGGAAGTAAAGAATTGGTCCATTGAGTCTTCTCGTGTGCAGGGCATCTATCCTGAGTCCAAATTTGAGTTGGAGTATGTAATTGAGGGCACGTCTGTTAGTGTCCCTCTTCCTGCTTTTACCATCGAGTTTGTAATTCTCACTGTTCTTAATGAAATAAATGAGATTTTTGATTACTCTGCTTTGTTCGATTTATTTCATACGCTTTCTGACGATTTTGAATTCGACGGGAATATCCCCGAAAAAATAAAACTTTTAATAAAAAGAGAAGAAAAAATGCGTAGCCAACCAATAATTGAAGAAATTTTATCAATAAATTTGGGTGATGAAACAAACCCGTAAAATGTTTAAATTGGTTCTTCTTTGTCCTTAGCTAAACAGGAACAATTAATAACTTTATTAAAAAAATTCAAATATGTATTTGCATTGTCTTACGAAGATATGCCTGAAAATGATTCCGACATTGTCCAGCACCACATCCCCCTATACCCTGATGCTAAATCGGTCAAGAAAAAATTAAGACGAATCCAACCAGAATGGGCTCTGAAGATCGAGGAAGAGGTTGCCAAACAGATCAACGTTGAGTTCCTAATGGTAATCGAGTATCCAAAATGGATAGCCAACATAGTGGTAGTTTTAAAGAAGGATGGTCGTATTCGAGTTTGCGTGGACTTTCGAGATCTCAACAAGGTTAGCCCGAAAGATGATTTTCCACTGCCACACATCGACGTCTTGGTAGACAGTACAGTGGGACATGCCTTGCTGTCATTCATGGATGGCTTTTCTGGGTACAACCAGATTCTGATTGATCCTGAAGATAGAGAAAAGACGAAATTCACCACGCCTTGGGGCACCTATTGTTACCGTGTTATGCCATTTGGCTTGAAGAATGCTGGGAAAACCTATCAAAGGGCTGCCACTACCTTTCTACATGACATGATACATAAGGAAGTTGAAGTGTACGTGGATGACATGATAGTTAAGTCTAAGAATCGGGATGGTCACATTATAGCGCTGCAAAAATTCTTCGAGAGGATTTGAAAGTACAAGATGCGGCTTAACCCACAGAAATGTGCATTTGGGGTCACTGCCAAAAAAATGCTTGGATTTATGATCACCCAACAAGGCATCGAGGTCGACCCCTCAAAGATCAAAGAAATTTTGGAAATGCCTCCTCCACTGACCGAGCGAGAAGTTAGGGGTTTTCTGGGAAAGCTCCAATTCATTAGCCGCTTCATCACAAAATTGACAACTACCTGTGAACCCCTTTTTCGCCTACTGAAGAAGGGAGTCAAGTTTGAGTGGAATTAGAAATGCCAAGATGCCTTCAATTCCGTACGCTAGTACCTACAAAACCCTCATGTTCTAGCCCCTCCCGAACCTGGCAGTCCACTGATCCTCTACTTGTCAATGACTGATTCAGCTGTGGGATGCATGTTTGCACAAGAGGGAGAAACCAGAATCAAAAAGGCCGTCTACTACTTAAGCAAGAAGATGACTGGGTTGGAAATACTGTACACGCCGCTGGAGAAGACGTGTTGGGCCTTGGTTTGGGCTTCCCGAAAACTGAGGCATTACATGCTGTCTTTCACAATGAACATCATCTCTCGGATGGACCCGTTGAAGTATCTGTTCGAAAAGCTGGCACTAATAGGAAGGCTGGCCCGATGGTTGCTGCTATTATCCGAATTTAATCTCCAATATGTCACCCGAAAGTCAATCAAAGGCAGAGCAGTTGAAAAATTTCTGGCCGACCAATTAGTCAAAGGGGATGAAAACGCGAAATTCCAATTTCTCGACGAACAGCTAATGAAAGTTGGGGATGACAAATGGACTCTATATTTTGAAGGCGCATCCAATCAATATGGCTATGGAATAGGAGTCCTTCTTGTCACTCCCGATGAATCACATGTTCCGTTGTCCCTAAAACTCAATTTCAAAGTCACCAACAATCAGGCTGAGTATGAAGCATGTTTAGCGGGATTGGAGGCAGCCTTAGAACTAGGGATAAGGAAACTAAAATTCATTTGAGACTTAGCACTGGTAGTTTCGCAAGAAAGAGGAGAATGGAGGGTCAGAGATTTAACCTTAATTCTCTACCATCAAGAGTTGGAGAAACTGATATCGTGCTTCGAATTAGTGATCTTTACCCATGTGCCGAGACTGCAGAACAAGTTCGCCGATGCACTGGCCACCCTGGCATCCATGATTGACATACCACCTGCAGTACAGATGAGACCTTTGATAATTGACATACCACCCGACTATTACAAACTACGCAGATAATAGTCGTATTGCCCTTTTATCCTTTTTGCTGGCAAACTTGGTGGTAGACTGTACAAACGAGGACATTCTAGGGTCAACAAGTTGTGTGCAAACATAGAAGAGGGCCAAGAACTGATGAAAGAGATACATGCGGGAGTCTGTGGACCACACATGAGCGAAAATATGCTAGCCAAGAATATCCTACGACAAGGGTACTTTTGGATGACAATGGAGATGGATTGTATACAGTTTGTGTGGAGGTGCCACAAGTGCCAGATTCATGCAAACCTCATGCACGTACCCCGTCTCAGCTGTACAACCTGACATCACCGTGGCTATTCTCAGTATGGGGCATTGACGTAATTGGCAGAATAACACCGAAGGCATCTAATGGACACGAGTTCATCTTAGTAGCCATTGACTATTTCACCAAGTGGGTGGAAGCAGCTTCCTACTCAGTATTGAAGGCCTCCCATGTTGCTAAGTTTATCAAGAAAAATATCATTTGTTGGTACGGAGTTCCCCACGAGGTCATTTTGGATAATGGCTCACATTTCTAAGGGGAAGTCTTGGATCTTTTCAAAGAATACCGGATAGTGGCTCACTAGTCCTCGCCATATCGGCTGCAAACCAATGGAGCAGTCGAGGCAGCAAACAAGAACATCAAGAAAATTATGCAAAAAATAATTAACTCACACAAAGATTGGCTAGAGCATCTACCATTTGCACTCTGGGGATACCGAATGCCGATCAGAACTTCAACCGCGGCTACACCATACTCCTTAGTGTACGGGATGGAAGCCGTCCTTCCCATTAAGGTGAAAATCCCCTCACTAAGGGTAGTAGCCGAGGCCAGTATCTCAGAAGCAGAATGGCAAAGGAACCGGATGGAAGAATTGCTCTTGTTTGATGAAAGAATACTGCAAGCCCTATTTCATGTACAAGGTTACCAAAGAAAGATAGCTCGGTCATTCAATAAATAGGTTAAGGCTCGAGATCTTAGAGAAGGCGATCTGGTTCTTAAGGAAATCAGAGCTCTTATCTTCTACCCGAGGGGCAAATTTAAACCAAACTAGTTCGGACCGTTTCTGATAAAAAACATCATGACCAGTGGTGCAGTCATAATCATGGATTTGGATGGCAATGTATTCTCCACCCCTGTTAACCTTGATCAACTCAAAAAGTACTATCCCTGAGGTAAAAATAAAGATAAAATATAAGCTCATTGAGTTGAAAATCAAAAAGGCAATTCAGGCAAAAGTTAGAGTAGCCCGCAAGGCCGAAAACCCAAAAGGGCGACCTTGGCAAAAGTTAGGGCATTACAAAATAAGAGTGTCAATACCCAAGTGAAAACCGAGCGCGAACTACGTTAAGGCCTAATTCCATCTTTTTGGGATATGTAGGCAGCTTCTTTAACAAATTTGGTCACTTTCTTTGTCTTTAACCATCTTGAATCTGCATAAGACCAATGCAAATTAATTCTTGAATTTTAATAATAAAGTCATTAAAACTTTGGACAAATTTAAGCCATCTTAAACACCAAGTGAGAGTTTTTCATTATATTAGACAAGACTACAAAGTTCTTAAATAAAAGGAGGGTACACAAGTCCTAAACTCTATAGATAAAAAAAAGAAAGCTGTGAAATTTTTCAAAATAAAGTAGAGATCTTCGAACTCTTCTCCTTTTCGTTGCTTGTTTCCCCTATTCTCTATCTTTCTTTTCCCTGTCTTGTGTCAACCATGTCTTGTAGTTAACAGAAAGATTGGGACACTGCGACTCGTGCATCTCCATCAATAAACGAGATGCCCAGGCATCCCGATACTGTGCTAGAAAAGGAGCCTGCACTGCAGAGGAAAACAAACGGTCTCGAATACTGAGAAATACGATCTGACTTCGCCCGAACTGCCGCATGATCCTGTGTGGGTAGTAGAAAGTAATCTGATGTAGGCCAACAAGTGGCACACCAGGATGATCCATAGTGGTCAGAGTCATAGCAGGAATTTCACCACCAAGGGCACTGCCTGGTAATGTCTGGGCCAATCAGAGAGGAAAGATATTATCGCCAGGCTATCTGAGTATCACATATATGATAACGCAGGCGGTAAAGGAAAGCAGCAGCATTGTGCCTATCAGTGGGAGGTTTCTGTACAAGATTCACCTTCTCCATCAACCAGATCTATAGCAAGAGTTAGAACAGTAAGAGAAAGACCTTTGCAGTAAAACAGAGAACTTGATACAAAGGAAGATGTTAAGATCACCTGAAGAAGTAAGGGGCTACCAGCAAAGGTGGTGGTTTCGCCACGATGAACAGCGTCCAAGCCCAACAATGTCTCAGCCAAAACCAGGGGCACGAAGTCTTTCCTCATCCACATTTGGCCAGCAATGTCAACCAGGACACAACTAACCCGCCCATTGGAAGGGACAAGTAGATACTGGGCAAGGAGGCAGAAGCAAAGTGCATAACGGCGCCGTAGCTAAAAGTCGAGATCGCTGAGGTCACCAGTAGGATGAATTCTCTCAATAAGCCATGAGATGTCAAGACAGTCACCCGAGGTCAGAAGAGAAGCCTCCATCCTGGATAGACCACAAAATTGCATCACCTGCTACCGAACTAAGAGGAAGGGAGTAGGAACAACAACAGAACCTCGCGGAGCCAAGTCCAAGATAGCAGTAAACTCCTCCATAGTGGGACAGAGTTCTTCGAGACCAAATCGAAAGACATGGGACTGCGGTTCCCACAGTTGTGCAGCAGCCATCAGTAAGGGTTTGTTAATCTTCACCATCCTTAGTGAGAAAAGGGCATTCAAGCCAAATGGGGAGAAGTTCATACGTTCAATATGGGAAAGTGTTTCAATCCATAGAGAAAGAGGAGAAGCCATCTGAGTCCGAGCAACAGCAAATGGGGCCTCCAAGTTTATATTTGTAAGGTAGAAAATGGCAAAAAATCAAAATTTCGACAAAAAGGACAATAAATGTGGTGACCTCCACCTTGTGAGTAGGCGACCACCAACTCCGAAAAGCACAGTACAGTGACATCGTTCCTTTGACCAAGCGACCGCCCTGATGAAGAGGGCGACTGCCAAGTAGACATTTTGGAAAAGTGGCGTCCACCATGTTATATTATGGCGACCGCCATTTTCTAACATGGCGGGTGTGGGGCAGTTTTCAGTTTGTGTGATCCGAATTAGTTGTGACATCTGAACTATACACCTAAGGCAGTTTGGGTAGTAAATAAGAAAGAACCATACGACAGACAGATAAGTAGATAATGAAATGGCACGAAAGCCCAAAGTGCATCAAAAAGTAGCAAAGTAATACTGGGGCACTCGGGCCCAATAAAAAGAGAAATGGGGCACGCCGGCCCGTGAGTGTATCAAACTGGGGCACGCAGGCCCATCAAAATAAATGTATCAACTAGTAAGTAAAGCTGGGGAAGGAGAAAACTCTCTCTCTCAGGAATGCCTGCAGTGAACTTGGCGGGAGGAAGGACCAGCCTTGTCTGAGCTGTCATCCTCGAACAGTGTGTCAAAGCCATCCCTGCTAGAGGAAGAGACAACTCTAGATCGGCTCCGAGCAGATGAGGCCGACCCTCTAGAACGAGCCCAAGAGGATGCCCGGGAACCACGACCTCTAACCAGGGCTGGGGCCGGGGCTGGAGTAGGTGGTGGCATCACATCGATAGCCGGAGCTGAAGCCTGCCAAAAGATAAACAAGACTCAGAACAGAACAACAACAAGAAAATGCAGAAAAATTGAAACATATAAGCTACTCACGGCATCTACTGGTATGAAAGCAACGCCGGCTGCCCGCATCGAGGCATCCATCTGCCGGACCAGTACTCTCAAACCGGTAATCATCAGCATCGCCCGATCTAACCAAGCCAGATCGACCTATAAAAGAGAACAGCTCTAAAATAGACTAGACAGGTAAAGAAAGAACAAGTGATTGCGAGAAAGGTAGAAGACAAACCTGGCCGATGTCAGCCCTGAACTCCGATTCCGGTGGAACAAGAACTGGCAGAGAGAAGGGGAAGCCGTATACCACAGTATGGATGTCCCATGGTAACTCTGGACCCCTCCCACCAGCAACATCCCTGGCAGCAGCTCCGGCGGCTGCTCCAGCAGCAGCCGCAGCCCCAGCAGCTCCAGTAGCAGCATCGGCATCGGCGGCCCCCGGTGCTCGGCTCATACCACCGAACTAGCTGGGCTAGGACTTAAGGGACCCATCAGGTGCGCCCGGGCCCAGATGGTGTAGTCCCCCTCCACCACTAGTAGCTTCGCAACTGGGGTCCCCACCGTCTCTAGCAGTAAGTCGATGGGGCCTAGATGATCAGTCGGGCGCATAAGCACTAGAGGAACCATTGGGATCCGAAAGTGATCTAGGCCAAGCGACTGGCAAACCACTCGCTCTCCCAGATAGTACTCCCGTCCAAATGGCCCTTCTAGCAAGATCCGCCTGGAAGTGATCTCTCAGCTACGCATTAAGTCTACGCCAGCTCGGTCCTCAACTCCCTGCCAGATGCTCCAATGAACCTATAAAGTACAATGATATGCAGTGTAGCATCAATAAACAAAATGCAGTAATCAGTATGGTACAGTGCAGTGAACAAGTATGGTGCAGAGGGTAATAAACAGTAAGTGGTGATACTTGGTCGGGAGTTAGCCAGTCTAGTGAAACCCAAAATTGGTCAATGTCCTTTCCCCCGGCTTTCTTCCCCTTCAGCCCACGGGACCACTGGGCTGCACGGGGAATAACCAGAGGGTCTGCCGTAGAGTTCGCCGGGACGTGAAGCCCGAGGAACTCATAGGTCCATAACTGCAAAGAAGAAGATGTCAGCAAGCAAAAATAACAGATAACAGAAATAGATGAAGAATTGCAGAAACTAAGCCATATCTCCCAGACCCTCCAGTATCCCCCAATGCTAAGCTCCTGAGGGAACCGGGTCAGTGTCCTCATGAAACTGTAGAAGGTAGCCAAAGCAGCGCCACCTCAGTCGTATGAAGCGACCCGATCAAGACGAGCCAGGCCGCCCAAGTAGTGTAAATGAGCGGTATTCTCCTTGTTTGAAAATAAGGAGGTACCAAACATATACATGAAGAATCCCTGGGCAACCCACTCGTAGTGGTGGGGCTCGGTGCACTAAAAGTATTTGAAATGGTTGAAAAATCAAGTATATCAAACCCGATTGTGGTCCATCTGCGCCGGAATAGCCCCAAGGAAATACATCAGGGCATCGGCAGACTGTGCAATGGTAGGATCAAATGGGATGGGAGATCCTCCAACTCGGATGCCTGTGATGAGTGCGAAGTCCAGATGTACAATGGTGGCCTCGAAGGTGGTGAAATGGAAGGTGTTGGTGGTATCCCACCATCGCTCGGCCAGGGCTGTCAGCCACACCCGGTCGTTGCTCACCCTACCCAGCAGGGGTATGAAGCGAGCAAAGCCAAAGGCATCGATGTAAGCCCAGCTAGGAGCAGGGAGTGCATCATACTACTCCAACACCTCCCCGGAGGCAAAATCTCTGAAGCCTCGGACATAATGACCAGCCTGTAAAAGGAGACAAATAGAGAACATATAAAGAACAAATCGAACAAGCAAAGCGTATGAAATATTTGAAGGCAAAGCCCTAGGAAACTAGGCGCCCTAACCCTAGGTTCGTGTACAAGTGACGACCATTTAGTTTCTTTCAAGCCCTAAGGAACTAGGGGCCCTAACCTTAGGTTCGTGATTCCTAATGACCCAAAATTCTGGAGCAAGTCAAATTTCTATCATTCTTTCCTAGGTTTCTTCCCAAATAGTATAAAAAAAATAGAACAAAAGAACAAAAATCTTCCTAAATTTTTTGAGATTTTTCTAAGATTTTTCACAAATGTCCAGGGCATTCATAAAATTTTTCTTAATTTTTTAAAATTTTCTCAAATTTATAAGATTTTCTAAAAATTTCTAGAATTTTCTAACATATTCCCAAAATTTTCCTCAAAATTTTCTAGAATTTTCTAAGATTTTTCCAAAATTTTCTCAAAAATTTACCTCAAAATTTTCTAGAATTTTCTAAATATTTCTAGAATTTTTTTTAAAATTTTTTCAAATTTTTTCTTAAATTTATAGGATTTTTCTTAAAATTTTTAGGATTTTCTAAATATTTCTAGAACATTTTTAAAATTTTCTCAAATTTCTAGAACTTTTTTCAAAATTTTCAAAATTTTCTAAAGATTCCTAAAAATTCTTCAAGTTTTTTAAAAATTTACCCAAATTTATTAAGATTCTTTCCAAAATTCCCAAAAAAATCAAAAATCAAAAATCAAAACAAAGCTTTCCCTCTCCTAGATTTGTGTTTTTCTCGAAATAAACAATAAAGCTTTTTTTAAAGATTTTTGCTAAAATAATCGCCCCTTTTTGTTGGTTATTTAAAAGATCCTAATTGTCCCTACTATTTTGATCTCCACTGCATAGTTACCTAAAACTAGATTCAAAATCATCAATCGGCATTCACAACCATTCATAAAAAACATCGAAATAAAATATCATCATCCATCATCATCAACAATCATCATCATCATATGGGGGGATCCTAAATATGCGTCTATGTTTTATGCTTCGGTAATTAAAACAAGTAAGGATGGGGTACTTACCGATGAACATCGACGAGACATGTGGTGGTCGGGCTCTCGCAGAAGAATGTCGGCAGCAATCGCACCATCAGGAGATTTGTAGCGTCTCATCCCGCGCGGAACCACGCGATGAGGCAATGGTGCATAGGTGTGCGGGTCGAAGGGCGTCGGATAATCATCCCCAGCATCAGGATCCAAAAAGCCAGCAATCTCAGCCTCTGCAGCAGCATTTGCAGCCGCCTGGGCCGTAGCAGCTGCTCGCGCCTCCTCAGCAACGCGACGGGAGGCAAGCTCCGCCTTGAGTACGAGGGCATCCATTGCAGTAGTGGAAGTGACCCCACTAGTATAAGGGTCCTATCGTGCCCCCGAGTCGTCATCCCCATGGCCCTGACCTGCCTTGAAGAAGAATGGAATCACCAATAGCATGGTGAACATCGTGAGAAGTAAGAAAGAAAGAGAAAACAAGAGAGATGGGAGAACAAGAAAGAGACGGGAGAGAGTTTGAGAGTGCGAGAGGGTTAGAGAGAGAGAGTGAGAAGGTGAAGAATGAGCCACACCCGCTCGCCTCACTGGGCCTTATGCGCGCCTGGAGTTGGCGGTCGCTAACTCCAAAGTGAGTGACCGCCAGGTTTCCCAAAAGCCACACGGCGACCGCCATGTTCAAAGGGATTTTACCCGGCGGTCGCTATGTCAGAAGGGTTTGGGCTTGGCGACCGCCAGGTTGCCAAAAGTCACGTTAGGTCAGTTTTTCATTATGACATTTTAGGATTTTTTTAGGGGCTGCTTGGGCATTTTTCTTTTCTGTTTTGTTGTCACTATTATGCACAAATTTTGTTCATTAAATTATTTTCTTTAGCAAAAAATAATAATAATAATAATAACAATAATAATAATAATTTCCAAAAAACATAAATGTTTTTATGTTTATTTTTGTGTACATATTTTGTTTTTAAAAAAAACTTTCCAAAAATAATTTTGTAATCTCAGAGGTTTCTCGAGAAAATTTTGTGTTTTAAACCCTTATCTCTTTGAGGTATTTTTTTCTCCCGATGAATTTAATTTTAAGTCATAACTTGGCTTTTAAATTATCTCGTGTCCCATTTTGAATTTTTAGGTCTTAACTCAACCTCTTAATTAGCAATCTTCCTTCCCGATAAATCAAAAAATTTTCAGTCGTAACTTGGCTTTCGATCATTTCGGTCTCGTTTCCAATAAACCTAATCCTAAGGTCCCGCATTCTTAAATCTTGACTTAACATTTGACGCCTGACTCATCGGTCTTCCTCGTGACCCTAAACTGACTCATCGATCCTCCTCACGACCCTAAACTGGCTCATCGGTCGTCCTCATGACCTTAAACTGACTCATCGGTCGTCTTTACGACCCTAAACTAACTCATCGGTCCTCTTCACGACACTAAACTGACTCATCGGTCCTCCCTAAACTGACTCATCGGTCTTCCTCGTGACCCTAAACTGACTCATCAGTCCTCCTCATGACCTTAAACTGACTCATCGGTCGTCTTCACGACTCTAAACTGACTCATCGGTCGTCTTCACGACTCTAAACTGACTCATCGGTCCTCCTTACGACCCTAAATTGACTCATCGGTGGTCCTCACGGACCTAAACTGACTCATCGATCCTCCTATCAACCTTAAACTAACTCGTATTTGGATTACACTATACCTATCTGCATTGTGTTAGCAATTTATTCATGTTAAGCATCCACATCATATTTCTTATCATTGCATCTCGCATTTTGCCCCATGAACTAGGTTCTAGTTTGATCCCTAGCAAAATGGGTACGTAGGCAGCTCGATGAAAATTCGAGTACGACCAACATCATATGCATGCTTGTGTGTTTGTGGCCTAAGATTAATGGCTCGGTCAAATGGTTGTTGTCTCTGGGTATTTGATATAACTTACTTCACGCATTGCTATGCAAGTTATATCAAAGAGGGGCAACTGTAGACACCCCAACTTGTCCCTGCCTAATCTTAGATGAATTCGATGATGAAAACAGATGGATTAGTACCTCCGTACGATCCTCAAAAAGTGATCCAAGCTCGGTATTTGAACCCAGAACCTTCAAGCGAATGAAATTTTGACGAACCATCGAAACTTGCTGCCCAAGTAAGGCAACCGCCAACTCTCTTCATGGCGCCCGCCATAGAACTTTGTAGAAATCCTAGCCCAAAGTGGAAACCGCCATCTTCCATCATGGTGACCGCCCACTTCCACTGTGGAGACCGGCATAGAACTTTGAGAAACCTTCTAAAAATATGGCACCGCCAACTCCAAATGGCCTGACGTGTCCCAAAACGTGACAACACCTCATTGGTTGAAGAATTCTATAAATACCGTACCTCAGTGTACGTTTTCAGTACGAATTCTGAGTGAGAGAGACTCTACCGATATACTGAGAGATTTTGAGCCCCGACACCGAAGTCCTGCTGAAATACCGAGTCCCGAACCTCCAATACCTACATTAAACCCTATATTGCTTGGATCGCTGCCCGAGGATTGGCACATCAAACCACATTCCCCCAATTTGAGGATTCTTAAGCAATGCAAGTATCTCGCTTGGATCTCCGGTCTTTATAAACCCTATTCTCTCTCTTTTGGGGTAATCGGATTATATTTAATTTCAATTCATGTGTTCCTTTTTTATTTAAATAGTTAACCTTGTCATCATTTACATTTCTCTATTTAATTTAGTTGCTTTAATTTTATTTAATTTAGTTACTTTAACTTCTTAGTGTACACTTTTACATTAAGCATATTATATTTTTTTTAATTAATTCATCAAATTAGTACTAACATGATTTAACGATACGACTAAATAATGTCGTTATTATTATAATATAAGCACTTACATAAAAAATGATTGTAATTGTCGATATTACATCCATTTAATTTTAGTATTTCATTTCATGTCTTTTCTTTTCTTTTATGTTAATTTAACGTTTTAGCATTTATTTTATTTTCTTTCCTTTTCTTTTAGCTAGTCTAATTTTCTTTTACTAGCATTTTATTTTATTTTATTTTCTTTTCTTATAGCATTAATCTAATTTTCTTTTCTTTTTTTCTTGTTCTATAGTTCTTTTTTTAGTACTCATTCCATCTTTCTTCTTCTTTTATTTCATTAAACCTAAAAATCACAAAAAGTCTTTTAAGCTAATTTTTTCCCTTTTTAAATGTAATTCTCTTCTCTATATTTTATTTTTTTTTCTTTTTTCTTTATTTCTTTTAAAACACAAAATGTAAATAATTAAGTTTTATTTTTTTTTTAATGGTCTAATAAACATTTTTGAACCTTTTTCTTTTAGCATAATTTTTCTTTTATGACATTTTCTTTTCCTTTAAATCTCTAAATTTTCTTTATTATAAAATTTTCATTTTATTCTCTTTGTTAACAAGCTTTCTTTTAGGATTCTTACGCATATTTTATATTTAGTTTTTCTTTAATACTAGTTCATTTCGGTGATATGCATGTTTTAGTTATTTTCTTCAAAATGCATGTTTAGAATAGTTTAGCTTATTTTATAAACAATTCATTTTTAGGAAATTCTAGCATTTTCTACCATATTTTTGTTATTTTATACAAATCATGATAGGTAGTTTATTTTTGTGAATATTGTATGCGGGTGTTCTCTATGTATCCTGTTGTTAGAAATTACATACCATAGGATTTAAGACTTTATCCCTTTATTTGTTATAACTTGAAATGCTATGTACATATGTTATGTATTTTCTATACTTGATTTTGAATATTCTCTCTTTGCCAATATTTTCTTTATTTGTATGCATTTGAAAATTTTTATTAAATAACCAATGATGATTGTGGAGGACCAACCTTACGGTTGGGCAAACGGGATGCCTAACACCTTTCTCAATTCGTACCTTATCATCCGAACCCTCTTTCTAGTTAACGTTTTAAAAGACCAGTAGCCAATTTTGTTTTTCTTTTTTTTTTTCTCAAAAACTAAGTGGCGACTCTATTTTCAATAAAAATGGGTTTTTAAAATTTGATTTTTCAGGTGTTAAAATATTTTTCAAAACATCTTTTGAATTTTTTTATTTTTGACTCCTAAATCTCAACACCACAGCAGATACATAAAGACAATATCTCAATATTAAAATCTGATCACTACCAAAACTGAGAGTAACATCTCCTACTACAACTGCTGTTACCTTTGTATTATTGCCCATATGCAGGTAAATCTCTGAATCACTAAGTTATCAGGTTGAAACCCCTGCAATGAATTGCAGACATGAATAGCGGCTCTCGTATCTACACACCAGGTACCGATAGATAACACCGTTAAACATGTTTCCATAACCAATTAACAGAAATTACCATATTTGTTCTGCATTCTAAGAAATACTGAACTTAGTTTATTTCTAGTACCGGGTCTGATTGCAGTGAAAACATCTGTCTTCAGCTTTTTCATACCAGTCCGTGGCCCACTAACTACCCTAAAAATTATGTCTTCCTGTTTTTAAACTTTTTTTATGCCTTTCGGCGCAGAGAAAGAACATTTTTCAGAAACAAAAATACATTTTTCGGTATTGAAAGAATACCATTTGTAATTAAAATTATATCCAAGTTACATTTTTAGTCAACAAAATTTGGTCCCGTAAGTTTATTTTCTTTGATTATTAAAGTGAGTGGGTTAAAATCCATTTTAATTATGAGAATCACATAATTAAAATACCGTTAATTATGATGTGCAAAATTTTTGAATTCATTTTAATTTGGTTCCCTCTACCATTTTAAACTTAATTCGCCAGTAGTCTAGTAACTTGAGAATAGCATGCCACGATGGGTGGACGTCTACTATCTATCGTAAGACCAGATAGATCAATTCTTTTTAATTTTACTATCTAGGCAACTGACCATGCCAAGTAAAATTAAATAGCTGACATAGTTTCGATCAAGTATATAATAGCAGTGATCCAGATGGAGAATATACTATTATATACAGTTAAGTGTTAACCATCACCTAATCCCAAATCAATCGCTTCGCAATGAACCCTTCAGATGGAGAAGTGATCAACACTAACAATTATCTAAAATTATCTCTAAAGAAAGTTTGTACTGACGATACCGCAATTAATCTGTCTCATGGGGAGGAAGGCCTTACTGTCAATGTGCAGGATTTAATTACATCACCTACAAACTGGTGATGGAGACCGCGAGATTTATCTGTGAATAAATTTTCTCTCCTACTTAAATTTTTAAAATATTTTTGAGGGTTATAAAAATTCGTTTAATTAAAATAAATTTATTAATTTCGAAAGTCACACGAACTGAAAGAATCAAATATCTTTCCGCGTACAAGATTTCAAAGATTCTGATTTATCAAACCATCTTTACGTGTTTAAATGCATAACAAATAAAATTTAATAAATACACAGTTTTTTTCTTTAACTTTTTAGTTAAAGTAGTAATTAAAGACATTTATTTATTTTATTTTTCGTTTCAAATTTTTTGAAAAATAATTATTTATTTCAATTAAACATTATTCCACTTAATAAATTCAAAATCTAGAATTAATTCTCACGTTTTTTTTCAAGATATCCGATTAAAAAATTATCTTTAAACGTGATATTTTGCAAAAAAAAAATGAAATATCTAAAAAAATTTCATTTAATTAAAATTAATTAATTAAAAAAAACATAATTTTATTTTTAATTACAAAATATTTTAATTAAAACCGAATTATCGAATTAATTAAATTAACAGGATAAATAAAACTAATATATATCATCCAAGCAGTTAATATAAAAAATGCAAGATATGTATTTTAGTTTTATGATCGAATTAAAATTCTAAAAAGTTTCAGTCTCTTGTTCTAAATAAATTTCTTGTATCCTGATCAGATATCTTGATTCTATTCCTCCACTGTTTCGGAATTACTTCTGTGCGGAAACCAGCTATTGGGAACTGCTGCAGGTTTTTTATTAAAACAGTGCTTCTATAATAGGAATTTAGCACGACACTGCTGTTTGGAATAGAACCATTGCTTGCGCCTTTACTGTTTGTGCCGCTGTCGTGTTTGGGAATTGCGCCACAGCAGTAAGCTGCTTGATATTCACCGAAACTGTTTTTGTGTTGAAAACTTGCGCCTAACGGTATTGGATAAGTTGGCGCGTGGAAAACCGGTTCCTTTTGGAATTATTCTGCTGTGTTTGAAAACAGCAGCTTGCGCCACTTTGCTGTTTGCTGATGCAGTTTGGGAACTGGCGTTGTGTTGAAAAAAAAACTACTGCACCATTTTTTATTCAATCTTTCCTTGATAAACGTGACAGCCATTGTGTTGGAAAATCAGCGACGCTTGTGAGGATTTGCATTACAACAGTATTGCATTGAAACTATTTTGGAAACCGGGCCTGTTTGGGAAAAGCGCCGCTGCTATGTGGCAGCTTGCTTTTGCGCCGCTTCTTGGCTGTTTGATTGCTGCGGCGGTCTTCTTTTACATATAAAAAAAAATTAGAGAAAAAAAAATTGTAAAGTAATAAAAAAAAAATAGTTGTCGCCGCCAATTATCGCCGGTTGCTGCCGCCTTTGTTCTTCTATACCTGTTCTTATTATTATTTTTTCTTTCTAATAAACTAAAAAAAAAACTTAAAGAATATAAATTTTTTACATCGAAACTTATATCCTGTAAACTCACATTTAATCTAAAAAAAATTAATCCATCATGGTCAACCTCTGTGATTAAAAATAATAATCATCATCAATGCATTCAATCAAATATGAAAATAAATGATGATTATAAAATCAAAATTTAGAACGCCTGCAAAACAAAATTAACCACAGTTCTAAATATACCCGGCCTCAATAAATCGTAAACAAAAAACAAAACGACTATGATACCAATTGTTGGAGTCAATAATGTCAAGATCATTATTTTTGTAAACGATTTTTGGTAAAAAAATTAACTGAATGGGCAAACGCCGAAACAGACTCTAGATAAAATTTTTGACGAGGAACAATAAAAAAAAATTCGTGCAACCAAAGTTAATTTAAAATAATATATTTTGTTGATCTATTCTTCAACTACGATTTGATTCCAAGTTGAAGCTCCTATCAAATATTCTACCGTATTCCCGTATGCGATCCTCGAACGTAGTGTGGGTTACGGACTATCGAGAATTCGTACAGGCAGGACCAAGATATATTTTAGTTTTGAAAGACAAAATATGATATATGATATATATAAGATATCAAACTGGTTCAAACTACCCGCATATATTAGGGGTACAGCATGGACATGGAGAGTAATTATGAGTAAGATTTCAGTAAAATACAGATAGCTACCAGCGATTTTTGCAATTATGCAAAGACGCAACGGTTTCTGAAATTTTCATAAAACACTGAATTACAGTTCACACCACTAAAGAACTATAATTGCACTATGACTCATAATCTCAAGAGCATCTTGTATTGAGCTCCTGTCATTAAATGCTTACCATTTCTCCCCACGTTAAGATTCTCAATACCCGCTAATTAAATTTAATTACTAAAAATTTAATTTAATCAACATCTTGGTATTCCTTAAGTCTTTTCGCTTAATTTATTTGATCGCCGGAGAATCAAATCTACCTGTAGGGTTTAGCCTGGTCAAAATTTATAAGCATCTTTAAGGGGGTATTGTCAATCCCGATCTTCGAAACGTGAATTTTGTCAATAATTATTTTTTTTATATAAGTAATATCGCTATCTAACTCACTGGGAATATAGACCGATATAAGATCGCACCCTCTAATGAATCAAAACAACAAATATTAAATATATGCAAATCAATAATTATTTTAGAATTAAGAAGATAAGCACTATTCATAATAATCTTGAGCTGTGAATTAATTTATATAGTCAGTATAAAATTAATTACCCCAAATGTCCCGTTCAATACACACAAAGTGTACTAATATAGAGAGTTAGAACAATAGACGATGCTATTATTTGTTCTCTCTAACCAAGACAGGTCTACTAAAACTTTGTGCTACTGTTGTACCGATGGTATGTCCATTTTCATCTAAATTGTGAACATAAAACTTATATTCTGCAAAAATTAAAAAGCTGATCTTCTATGTACAAATCGTACTCTACACACCAAATTAAATACTAGAATATCATACATCTATGCGTAATATTAACAAAAATGATATACATACATTACTCATAAAGATTATCATAAAATATAAAATTAATTTTATTAAAATAAAATTAAATACTAAAAATATGATTTTCAGTATACCAACCATAACATAAGTCACGAATCAAACTAAGATTTTAACCCAAACTCTCAAAATTTTAAGCTTTTAAGGGTTTAACAAAAATCCAACACATATCCATGCAAAACACCATAAATTAGTCAAGATCCTACCTCTTTGAACAAAAAATCCCCAATTTTTCCAGCCCTAGATTTTCGGCCTCCCGCAAAAAATGAACTTTGGTGGGTTAGTTGCAGTGCTCTCATCGCGAATCATTCGAATCCTAGACAGCGTCGCTTGATTTGGTGTGGAAGAACATCAATTTCTAGCGAGAAGGGAGGGTTCAAGCTTGAGTGTTAACAACCATGGCGGAAGAGAAAATAAACAAAAAAAAAAGAAGAGAAGGAGGGGGTATTACCATCGGGTCCTAAGGAAAAAAAATGGTCTTTTCTCCATACTTCTTGAAAATTCCTCCTTTAAGTCACATACATCTATTATTATTATTTTTTTAATCTGTTAAAAAATTAAACTCTCAACACTTTAATCCTCTAATATAACTTATTTGAAATGTGATATTTTATTTTATTTAAATAACATAAAATAAATCTTAATTGTCAGGGTCGTATACTAAAAATCATGAATTTTATTTGGTTTTAGTATTTAATTTTTATTTTAATAAAATTAATTTTCATTTTATGAGAATCTTAATGAGCAATGTATGCAATATTATTTCTTTAATGTTATCCATAGTTATTTTTTATTCTGTACAGTATTTATTCTGGTGTGTAAAATATGGCTTGCACACAGAAGATCATATTATAGGTACTTGCAAAGTATAAGTTTGGTTCACAGTTTAGATGAAAATGGACAAAATATCAGTACGACTGTAGCACAGAGTTTTAGTAGGTCTCTCTTTATTATGGGAACCAGATAATAGCATCGTATATTGTTCCGACTCGCTGTGCTAGTACACTTTGTGTGTATTGAACAGAACCACATTGGAGTAATTAATTTTATACTAACTATATAAATTAATTTACACATCTAGGCTATATGAGTGCTTACACTCTTAATTCTGAAATAATTATTATTTGCGTGTATTTAATATTCGTTGTTTTGATTCATTAGAGAGTGTGATTTTTTATGGGTCAATAGTCTCGGTGAGTTGGATAACAATATTAATTATATAGTAAATATTAATTATTAACGAAATTTTAGTCTAGATTGTTTGGGATTGACGATACCCCCTTAAGGATGGTTATAAGTTTTGGCCGTGCCAAACCCTACAAGTGGATTTGATTATTCGGCGGTCAAATAAGTTAAGCGGAAGTATTTAAAAAATTTTAAAGATGCCGATTAAATTAAATTGTTAGTAATTAAATTTAATTGTCAGGTATCAAAAATCTTAACGCGGGAAGATGCGTTAAGTATTTAATAAAAGGAGCTCAATGCAAATTGGTCTTGAGATTATGATAAGAGTACAGTTACAGTTCTTTAGTGGTATAAATTGTAATTTAGTATTTTACGAAAATTATAAAAATCGCTACAAGATTTTCATAATTATAGAAACCGCTGAGAGGTTTGCATATTTGTGGAAACCGCTGGATGGGTATCGAGGTTATACTAGAAGTTTAAGTCATAATTACTCCACATGTCCCTACTGTAACCCTATAAATATGTGGGTAGGCTGAACAAAATTCATAAGTTGTCTCTCATGACAAAGATTGTTCAGGTTCTGTCAGTATTAGTTCTCGAAAGATCGTAACCCACACTACGTTTGGAAATCGCATCGAAAATACAGTAGAAGGTCTGGCCGAAATTTCAACTCGGAAAATTAAAATTCGCAGTTAAAGAATCGATCGGAAAAAAGGTATTCATCTAAATTAATGGTGGTGGCATGGGTTTTTATTTTGATCGTTTGACATCAAAAAGTTTTTATCTAGAGCCTCTTTCGATGATTGCCCGTCCAGTTTTATTTTTTCAAAATATTATTTACAAATAAATGATTTTAGTAGTTTGCCTCCAACAATTGGTATCAGAGCCGTTTTGATATTATTTATGGTTAATTGAGAAACCGGGTAGATTTAAAATTGTACTAACTTTGTTTTGTAAGCGTTCTAATCTCAATTTTATGATTGTTATTTTATTCATATTTGATTGAATAGTTGAATGATGATTATTATTTAATTTTTAATCACGAGAGTTGATCGTGATAGTTTAAACTTTTTTAATTCGAATGTGAGTCTTCGGAGCATAGGTTTTCGATATAAAATTTTTTATTTCATTTTAAATATTATTTAGAATATTTAAGAACATGTTTGAATATCCAAGAACGCGAATAACAGGTGGCGGCATAACTGGCGGCACCGATGGTGGTTTGGGCCATGGATAGCGGTGGTTTTTTCACGAATTTGCAACTATTTTTTTGATAAATTTTTGCAGATTTTATGCATTAAAAATAACAGCAAAATAAGTCCCAAAATAGTCAAGAATACCAACAAAAACAGCCACCACCAGCAGCTTTGCCGGCGACGGTTTGAGGTCAGTTTTGATGGTTTTTTAGACCATTTTTTGGACTATCTTTGGAGCAATTTTTTGGGCATAATACAGAAGCATAACTAACTGGAAAAACAGTCAAAAACTATGGAAAAAAATGGAGGAAAAATAGCACACAAAAAACCACAACAGGTGGCGGTTTTCGGTGGCGGCACCAGGCTATTTCGAAACTTTTTTCGAGCTCTTTCGGGACTGTGTTTGAGGTGTTCTTCAAGACAGTTTGTTGCAAGATAACAGTGTTAAAAATAGGATGAAATAGGAACCAAAACGACCACGGGAAAACCCAAACAGGCAGCAGCAACAGGCGATGGCGCAGGATAGGCAACGGGGTTGTTTCGGCGGCCATCGAAAGCTATTTTTTGAGCTGTTTTTGAACCGAGGTTTTTACAAAAAAATTAGTATTTTTCAAAAGCTATTTTTCAGAAAAAACAAGGACGAGAACGAAATTCGGGACAAGCAGCATGCGGCGACACCGGTGGTGGCTTTATTTTGGGGCTATTTTTATCGGTGTTTTTTGATATTTTTGAGACTCGAGAGTGTTGTATATGTATAACACTGCATATTGAGAAATTCTAATGCAATTTGGATGCCGGAAGCTGATTCAAAAAAGAATTGAATGATTACAGTTTATCTTTGAATAGGAGACTAAAACTCAATAGAGTTTCTATTTGAACATAAAATCGGGATATATACATATTTTGTATTTATATTCTTTTAAACGGCATGGATGGTATATATCTGTTTTATTTATTCTTCTTAATTTAATTAATTCAGAAAATTCAGTTTTAATTAATATTTGTAATGAAAAAAAATAAGTTTTTGTAATTAAAAAGTTTTTAATTAAATAAAAAAATTTAGATATTTTTTTTATACAAAATAATACGTTTAAGATGATTTTTTTAAAATTAGATATCTTTAAAAAATGTAAAAATTAATTCTAAATTTTAGATTAATTAAACAAAAAATATTTAATCTTAATAAATTATTTTTTTCGAAAAATGTGTAACGTAAATACCCTTAATCAATACATTAGTTGTGAAGCAATGAAAAAACTGTGCAATCATAGAATTTTATTTGTTACACATTAAAAGATGAAAAGATGGTTTGAAAAATCGAAATCTTTTGGATCATGTGATTTTTCAAAATTAATAAATTTATTTTAATTAATCAAATTTTTATAACCCTAAAAAATATTTTAAAAATTTAAGTGAGAGAGAAAATTTATTCACAGATAAATTCCGCGGTCTCCATCTCCAGTTCGTAGGTGATGTAATTAATTCTGCTTGTTGGCAGTAAAACATTCTTCCTTATCGGACATAATTAATTGCAGTATCGCCAATATGAACCTCGTTCAGAGATAAATCTGGATAATTGTTAGTGTGTATCACTTCTCCATCTGAAAGGTTCATTGCGAAGTGATTGATTTAGAATTAGGTGGTGGTTTAACACTTAGTAATAAATAATAGTATCATCTCCATCTGAGTCACTGCTATTATTTACTAGACCGAATCTATGTCATCTATTTAATTTTACTTGGTATGGTATGTTGCTTATGTCATGCCCCAAACTTCAGGTCACGTGAAACATCCACAAACAACTAAACAGAATACCCAACCTAAGAACAAACTCTCAAATTAAACCATACATGAATTGTATATAATCGCCAATGGCTTACAATACATGGTTCCAACGCCGAAAAATATGTTATAACATACATGTAATAGAAAGAACAAAAAGAAAGATTATAGCTCTTCCACCTCTCCGGCACCTCCAGATCAACTTGCGTGACCGGTACCTGAAGAAAATCAAATCCCACACCGTGAGCCAAAACTCAACAGGAACTAGACACGCAAGCAGTATAAGAAAAACATGCTAGAAAAATGAGGTGCAGTTTTAGACTCTCTTTCAAGCCTTCAAAATAAATTTTACATGCAAACGGAAAAGCGAGGATACAAATCATCTTTTGACTCACTCACAGGAGCCTTGAAAACAGTTTGAAAACGGTCTTTAGATCGCGATTCACACGACTCTTAAAAATAATTTAAAAATTGGTCTATCCGTCCCATAATACAGTTCATGCAATCCATGTATCTTCTCGGACTTTCACTGAAGGACCACATCCCACGTCTATCCAACGCACACAACCCGTGCAACCCACACAACGCACGCAACCCGTGCAACACACTAACACATGCAACCCATGCAACACACATTACGCACGCAACCCGTGCAACACACATAATGCACATCTTCACGGACTTTCATTGTAAGACCATTATCCGCCCTCATCACACATCTTTACAGACTTTCATCGTAGGACCATTATCCGTCCTAACTAAGGCCTTGTGACCAGGGTCAACGAATATCTTCATGAACTTTCACCGTAGGACCATTATCTGTCCTCATATGTATATCTTTACGGACTTTCACCGAGAGACCAAAATTTGCCCCACATATGCAAATAGATACAAATCTACATATCAACAGGCGTCCCTACACATGCCTATACCACGGGATAAAACCGTATACCACGGAATAAGACCGCATCAAAACATGCATACCAAACTAGGGTTTAAATGCATAAAGCAACGTACTACCACTACATTACATAAACCACGTCACCTGCTACACATGCGACTCACACAACACTTGCAACTCTTACAACATGCATCACATGTATCTATTCCTCATATTCCACATAATCATGCCTATGAACTTCTGAGTTTTAAGGTATGCGACTATGGTACACGTAACGATACCAAAACCATGTAATCGACTTACATAATTCATACATAAATAAACAATTATAAATGCACATAATCACGTATAACAATACATCACGACGCCACCTAAGAACAAACATCGCGAACCTAACCGTGCACCACCTCCCTATTGAACCATGCACGTCAACTCTGAGAACGGCATCTAAACCAACACCCGAAGCCACGACACGACTCCCAAAGTGACCACACAACCAACCAAACCCTAAAAAGAATCCAATAGTATTTCAGTCGACTAATCCCATAACTAATCAACTGAATACCATAGGGAACCAATTGGAAACCAAGAACCCAACCAAAATCATCAAAACAAACACCAAACGCCCACACAGGACCGCAGTCGACTGGACCAAAGCCCCCAGTCGACTAAAAACTCTTAGGAAAAGCTAAAAACCCAAAACAGAAGCTTTTCAGTCGACTAACCTGAAGGTCCACTCGACTGACCTCCCAAACTCAAGATCCAGTTGATTGACCTCCCAGGTCCAGTCGACTGACCTCCCATGGAAATCATTTTTAAGCCACGTTTTCATCCCTCTAAACCTCGAATCAAAGCCTCGAAACTCCCATCCAACACCCTTGGACATCCACACGCCCAAGCCTAACACCAAAACCACGAAAGAAACACCCGACATCCGATTCCATCCACCGAAATTGCCAAAAAATGATTTTTAAACCCAAAACCCAACTTGAAACAAACTCAGATCTATAGCAATCTTACCGTTAAAAATACGCACGATTTCACGTAGCACCCTTATAAGACATGAGAGTCTAGGATCCTAGCTCGATAAGTTAAAAACTCGACAGTTCGAACCACGTGTAGAACTGAGCTTCGCTGGAATAAAAATTTATCCGGATGAATGCGTAGCCCACCATGCCAATAACAAGGATCCGCTGTTGGATCGTAGAAAACCGAGCTCCAGGCCCCCGAGAAGTTAAAGAGAAGGCAGAGAAAAAAAAGAAAACTTACTAAAGAAGTTTTGAAAATATCATTTGAAAATATCTAACTCCAGATATTTATAGGCCTTCAAAATATCTTTTTTTTATAAATTTTTTTGAAATTCTAACCCCAAAAACTAACGCCGCATGCATATCTAACCCCGATCATGCATTCAAAATGCATTTAAACATGCAAAAGAAAAAATACTAAACGCGTGTCGAAAAATGCCAAAAAAGAAAACGGGTCAGGATCTCACAACTCTACCCCCCTTAAAGGAATTTCGCCCTTGAAATTCAACTCAAGGTTAAAAGAAACAACCACGTCGAACACAATCAACACAGGCACACGAGATGGTTAGCCAAACCGTTCCTAGGATATAGTCAAATAAGGTCAGGCATCCTAAACAATGGCCAACTATCTCAAAGACATGGGATCTACAACTCACCCCAACCTCACATCCACACCAACCACTACCTCAACACAACACACCACCCACAGAATCCATCACCAACTCCCAAACAGACATAATGAAGAACTGGCCCAAAGTCAGCATACTCAAAAAGTACCTCTGCTCGCGAAAGGCATATTTGCATCCTCTGGCACGACCAGTGCCCTTGAAGAACTAGAAGCCATGAGAGCATATGCTCGGGGCAATGTCGCTCTGCCCTGTCCACCATAACTCGGCGCTGTTGGCTGCTGTACTGATTAAACTGATGTACTCCCACCTACCATCCAGGATGTCTAAACCGCAGGATACTGCTGTCACTCCTGCACATACGAACCCTCTGGTGTGCCCACTGTACTAGGCGCACTCTCTCTTTGGGGACAGTTCCTCCAAATATGTCATGTCTGACCACTTCCAAAACAAGTAGGCGGCCCTCTCCCTGTGAATGATCCGGATGGAACTCTGAGACTGCCTCGGCTATGGACAATCTAATACACGATGCTCTGGCTATCCACATCGATAACATCTAACCTCCCTCTACTCTGGCCTCCCTAACGAAGCCACTGATGGTGATGGTGTAGAGAACTACTGAGGCAATCCAGATGGATGAAAGCTAGTACCAGAGGACCTTTGCCTCTTGTTGGAACGCCCACCAGTCTGTACCTCTGTCCCACCCTGAGGTGTCCTAGCCTCCCTGGAAGCTCGAATCTCAATCATGGTGTTCTCAACCCTTGCCGCTGCCTCCACCAGCTCTGTGAATACACGAAGCCCCAACGCAGCCACACGCTCCCTGATCGTCAGCCTCATTCCCCGCTCGAACCTCATCGATCGCAGCTCATCTGTGCTCACTAACTTCGGTGCAAACTGGGATAAGCTCGTAAATCTGACCTCATATTTCATAACATCCATGGCCCCTTAGGTAAGAGTGTAGAACTCCTCCCTGTACAAATCCCTCTTCGGAGCCAGAAAGTATTTCTCCAGAAACACTCCTGTAAAGGCTACCCACGTGACCTTCACTATGGTCCTGACATATTTTCACCACACGTGAGTAGCACCCCTCAGCTGGAAGGTAGCAAAAGAAACCCGCAGCTCATCCTCCTCAATCTACAACGTATCAAGAATTCGCGTCACCAGCTCTAACCACTCTGTCGCCACAATAGGATATGGATCTCCAGCAAAGGTAGGCGGATTCATGCACCTGAACTCCGGCATCGCTACTGTAGCCCTCGCCTCAGGTACTCCCTCTCTCTCCCTAACGATCTTACCTTGAACTAACTACTGGATAGAACCCGCCAGCACACGCAATAACTCGGTCGTGTCTATTGGTCCCAGGGGAGCATTTGCATCTCCAGCATCAGGATAGAAACATCCCCTTGGCTAACACCATAGCCACGGCCTCGTCCTCTCCTCGCAGACATCGCGTCTATATGAAAAAGACAAAACATGAGATGCAGCACATAACATAAACCACATAAGCATGCTAACACATAAGCACACAAGTTGATGCTAAGAAAAACCCCATATACCGAGGAGAACCAACAAGAATGACACGTCAATCTGGATAACCTACTCAGATTTCCTACTACAAATCACGTCAGCTAAACACATTTCTAACTTGGCTCTTAAGTTAGTTAACCCAAACACCCAAATGCAAGACTATCACTCGTAAGATTCAACCCCCATGCTCACATATACACATCATTCACATATCTAACATGCTGACATGTCCATGTTATCAAAACGTCTAAACACATTCAATCAAGCACACGCAATCAACCTGGCACGGGATACACCCTCTTCTCACTACTCCTAGGTATTCGAACCCAAAGCTCTGATACCAAACTGTCACATCCCAAACTCTGGGTCACATAAAACACCCACAAACAACCAAACATAATACCCAACCTGAGAACATACTCTCAAATTAAACTATACATGCATTGTATATAATTGTCAAATGGCTTACATTACATAGCTCCAACGCCTGAAAACATGTTATAACATACATGTAACAGAAAGAACAAAAAGGAAGACTACACCTCTTCCACCTCTCCGGTACCTCCAGATCAACCTGCGTGATCGGTACCTAAAGAAAATCAAATCCCACACAGTGTGCCAAAGCTCAACAAAAACTAGATAAGCATGTAGTTTAAGCTAAACATGCTAGAAAAATGAGGTGCAATTTTAGACTATCTTTCAAGCTTTTAAAATAATTTTCACATACAAATGGAAAAGCGATGATACAAACCATCTTTTGACTAACTCACAGGAGCCTTGAAAACAGTTTGAAAATGGTTTTTAGATCGCGATTCACACGACTCTTAAAAATAATTTGAAAATTGGTTTATCCGTCCCACAATGCAGTTCATGCAATCCATGTATCTTCTCGAACTTTCACCGAAGGACCACAACCCCTGTCTATGCAACGCACACAACCCGTGCAACACAGTAATGCACGCAACCCGTGCAACACACATAATGCATATCTTCACGGACTTTCACCATAGAACCATTATCCGCCCCCATTATACATCTTAATGGACTTTCACCGTAGGACCATTATCCGTTCTAATTAAGGCCTTGTTGATCAGGGTCAACTAATATCTTCACGAACTTTCACCGTAGGACCATTATCCGTTCTAATTAAGGCCTTGTTGATCAGGGTCAACTAATATCTTCACGGACTTTCACCGTAGGACCATTATCCGTCCTCATATGCATATCTTTACGGATTTTCACTGAGGGACCAAAATTCGCCCCACATACGCAAACAGATACAAATCTATATATCAGTAGGCGTCCCTACACATGCCTAAACCACGGGATAAAATCGTATACCACGGAATAAGATCGCTTCAAAACATGCATACTAAACCAGGGTTTAAATGCATAAAGCCACGTACTATCACTACGTTACACAAACCACGTCACCTGCTACACACGCGACTCACACAACATTTGTAACTCATGCAACATGCATCACATGCATCTGTTCCTCATATTTCACATAACCATGCCTATGAAACTTATGAGTTTTAAGGCATGCAATCACGGTACATGTAACGATACCAAAACTATGTAATCTACTTACGTAATTCGTACATAAATAAACAGTTATAAATGCATGTAATCACATATAACAATACATCACGACGTCACCCGTCAACATAAACTGGCATCCACTCACAAGGACAACCAACAACTCATAAAACCCAGCCTATCCCGAAGGCCAACGCTATACTGCTCAAATCATGAGGTTACAAAACACCACCTTTTCCCAAAGCTGCCATTGGTCCAAACATGCCCCACATCCAACCAAGAACAAACACCGTGCACCACCTCCCCATTGAACCAAGCACGTCAACCCTGAGGACGGCATCTAAACCAACACCTGAAGCCATGATACGACTCCAAAAGCCACCACACAACTAACCAAATCCCAAAAAGAATCAAACAGTATTTTAGTCGATTAATCCCATAACTAATCAACTGAATACCATAGGGAACCAATTAGAAACCAAGAACCCAACCAAAACCATCAAAATAAACACCAAACGCCTACACAGGATCCCAATCGACAGGACCCAAGCCCCCAATCGACTGAAAACTCTCGGGAAAAGCCAAAATCCCAAAACATAAGCTTTTCAGTCAATTGACCTGAAGGTTCAGTTAACTGACCTCCTAAACTCAAGATTCAGTCAACTGACTTCCCTGGTCCAGTCGACTGACCTCCCATGGGAACCGTTTTTATGCCATGGTTTCAGCCCTCCAAACCTCGAATCGAAGCCTCAAAACTCCCGTCCAACACTCTGGACATCCACACGCCCAAGCCTAATACCAAAACCACAAAAAAAACACCCAACACCCAATTCCATCTATCGAAATTGCCGAAAAATGATTTTTAAACCGAAAAACCCAACTTGAAACAAACTCAGATCTACAGTAATCTAACTGTTAAAAATACATACGATTACACGTAGCACCCTTATAAGACATAAGGGTCTATGATCCTACCTCAATGAGTTAAAAACTCAATACTTCGAACCACGTGCAAAATTGAGTTTTGCCAGAATAAAAATTTATCCGAATGAACACATAGCCCACTGTGCCATTAAAAAGAATCTGATGTTGGATCGTTGAAAACGGAGCCCCGAGCCCCCGAGAAGTTAGAGAGAAGGCAGAGAGAAAAAAAAACTTACTGGAGAAATTTTAAAAATATCTTTTGAAAATATCTAACTCCAGATATTTATAGACCTCCAAAATATATTTTTTTTAAATTTTTTGAAATTCACACGGCAACCTCCCACGGCCTCGAGAACCAACCTTGCATGCATATCTAACCCCGATCATGCATTCAAAATACATTTAAACATGCAAAAGCAAAAATGCTTAACGCACGTCGAAAAATGCTGAAAAAGAAAATTGGTCAGGATCTTACAGCTTAGATAGTAAAATTAAAAGGAATTGGCCTGTTTGAACAAACGATGGATAGTAGACGTCCTTCCATCGAGACATGTTATTCACATGATACCAAGCTACTGGAAAATTTATTTTCAAAATGGTAAAGGAAACCAATTTTAAAATAAATTCAAAATTTTACTCGTCATAGTTAACGGTTATTTTAATTATGTGACTCTCAGAATTAAAATGGTGTTCAATTCACTGATTAATATACTTAAAAAGAACAAACTAACGGGATCAAATTTTGTTGACTAAAAAAGTAATTTGGATATAGTTTTAACTAACAAGGATATTCTTTCAATGCCAAGAAATGTGTTTGTTTCTAAAAAGGATTTTTTTTCTCTGAGCTAAAAGGCATGAAGAAGAAAAATATTCAAAAATAGGATGACACAATTTTCAGGGTAGTTAGTGAGCTAAGAATTGGTGTGAAAAAGCAGAAAGTCAGACGTTTTTATTGCAACTAGACATGACACTGGAAAAAGCAATGTCCAGTTTACCTCAACAAGCTGAACAATTAGGGTAAGTTCTGTTCACTAGTTGTGAAAATATATTTAGCAGTGTTTTCTACCGGCACCTAGTGTGTAAATACAGGAACCACTAATCGTGTTTGCAATTCATTACAGGAGTTGCAAAAAACTCGACAACTTAGTGATGGAAAGATTTACCTGCATATAGGCAATAATACAAACGTGACAGTAATTGCAGTAGGAGATGTCACTCTCAGTTTTAATAGAGATCGGGTATTAATATTAAGAGATTACCTTTATGTACCTTCCATTAGAAGAAATTTAGATTTTGTTTCTAGATTGGTTGAAGACGAATATTTGATTTATTTTAATAACTCTGTGGTTATGAAGGATAATAAATTGGTTATCTATTTTGGTACATTAGTGGATGATCTGTATGTTATATCTCCTATCTTTTCTACACTGCAACTAACTGAATTAAATAATACATCTAATTTACCATATAAGAGAAAATTTTCTTCTTTAATGAACCAAACATTTTTTTGGCACTTACACTTAAGTCATATTAATTTAAAAAGGATAAATAGACTGTTAAAAGATGGACCTTTGAGTTCATTGGAAAGAGGTACTTCCAGTCTATGAGTCCTGCTTGAAGGGTAAAATAACCAAGAGGCCCTTCTTGACCAAAGGTTATAGAGCTAAAGAACCATTGGAACTTGTTCATTCTAATGTGTGTGGTCCTATAACTATCCGGGCTAGAGATTCTTTTGAGCACTTCATCAGTTTCATTGATGACTACTCAAGGTATGGATACATTTACCCGATGCACCATAAGTTTGAATGCTTTGAAAAATTTAAAGAATTCAAGGAGGTGGAGAAGCGTCTGGGTAAAAGTATCAAATCACTACGATTCGACCGTGGTGGAGAGTACCTCTTTAGAGAGTTTAGGGACTGCTTGTCGTCAGAAGGGATTATATTTTAGTTGACTACACCAGGCACTCCGCAGCAGAATGGTGTAGTAAAAGGAAGGAATAGGACTCTTATAGAGATGTTAAGTGTTAGAGGCAATACTGCCAAGATCATTATTTTTGTAAATAATTTTCGGTAAAAAATTAACTGAACGGGCAAATGCCGAAATGGGCTCCAAATAAAACTTTTGAGATAGAACGATCAAAATAAAAATCGTGCAACAAAAGTTTATTTAGAAAAATACATTTTGTCGATCTATTCTTCAACTATGATTTGATTTCGAGTTGAAACTCCTATCAAATATTCTATCGTATTCTCGTATGTGATCCTCGAACGTAGTGTGGGCTACGGACTATCGAGAACTCGTACCGATAGAATCTATATATATTTTGGTCTTGAAATGATATATATGATATATAAGATATCAAACTAGTTCAGCCTACCTGTGTATATATAGGGATACAGTAGGGATCTTGAGAGTAATTATGAGTAAGACTTCTAGTGGAACACAGATACCTACCAGCGATTTCTGCAATTATGGAAAGATGTAATGACTTTTACAATTTTCATAAAATACTGAATTACAGTTCACACTACTAAATATCGATAATTGCACTCTAACTCATAATCTCAAAATCTTCTTGTATTGAGCTCCTGTTATTAAATGCTTACCATTTCTCCATACGTTAAGATTCTTAATACCCGCCAATTAAATTTAATTAATGACAATTTAATTTAATCGACATCTTAATATTCTTTAAATCATTCCGCTTAACTTATTTGACCATCGGATAATCAAATCTACCTGCAGGGTTTAACCCGGTTAAAACTTATAAGTATCCTTAAGGGGGTATCGTCAATCCCGATATTTCGGGACGTGAATTCCATCAATAATTAATATTTTTCATATAAATAATACCGCTATTCAACTCACTAGGAATATAGACCCATATAAGATCGCACCCTCTAATGAATCAAAATAATGAATATTAAATGTATGCAAATCAATAATTATTTCAGAATTAAGAAAATAAGCACTATTTATAATAATCTTGGGGTGTGAATTAATTTATATAGTCAGTATTAAATTAATTATCCTAAATGTCCCATTCAATACACACAAAGTGTATTAGCCCAGAGAGTCGGAATAATAGACGATACTATTATGTGTTCCCTGTAACCAAGACAGACTTACTAAAACTCTGTGCTACAGTCGTACCGATGGTATGTCCATTTCTATCTAAACTGTGAATAAAAAACTTATACTTCACAATAACTTAAAGTCTGATCTTTTATATGCAAGCCGTACTCTACAAACCAAATTAAATACTATACATAATATTGGATATCCATACATAACAAAGAAATGATATACATACATTACTCATAAAGATTCTCATAAAATAAAAAATTAATTTTATTAAAATAAAATTAAATACTAAAAATATGATTTTTAGTATACCAACCATAACAGTAAGGTCAATGATGAGTTATTCAGGATTACCAAATTCGTTTTGGGACTTGCATTTGAGACAGTTGTTTATATTATGAACTTGGTACCTATTAGTTATAGGCAACTCGGGAGGGGGTGAATTGGGTTTTAAAAAATAAATAATAATTTTAAAATATTTTACAAAACCTTTTAATATTGTAATCAATTTAAGCAGAATAAGAAAATATTCAAGCAATTGAAATATTGAAAAGGTTAGGGAAAGAGAGATAAAATCAGACACTAGGGATTTTATTGTGGTTCGGTTTCTTTCAAGCCTACGTCTACTCCTCAAGTTCTCCCTTGAGTATTTTCACTATCTAGAATGCTTCACGGGCGCATTCTAAACCTTTACAATTTCAAGACTTCACTTGAGTAAATCGAATATTTACGGGCACATTCACAAGTCTAAACCAGCTTCAAGAAGATCCTATGAAAACAAATTCATGTTTTCTTATAATCTCTCTTGAACTCTTCTTTGATGAGATTTACTCACTCACTCAAAAGATAAAGGGTGACTCACCCTTGATTACAATAAATGAAGTGTATAAATGAGAAACACTTACTCTCTTTACAGAAAAAATTTACAATAAATGAGGAGGTAAATAGAGATGAGGAACAAGAGCTGGAGATTCAGCAATAAATGAGGTTTTGAGAATTCTGAGTTTGATTCAAGCAATAGAATAGTAAATGTATGTCTCTAGTTGGAGTAAATACTGAGAAGTTACTACTTATATAAACTCTTGTGCATTCATGACCGTTGGAGGTAGGTGGGAGTAATAAATGCCAAAAATCCAACAGTTGATTACTGCCACGAATTTTAATTTTTGTCGCCGTTGTCGACACAAAGACATTTGGTGTCGACACAAATTGTCTGGGATAAATTCTTTAAGTGGTTGGGTCGACACGAATTTGCTGAGGGGTCGACATAATTTCTGCACTCTACCTTACCAACACCATGGTGTCGACACATTTGAATCTGGTGTTGACTCATTTGAAACTTCAGCATCTAGAAGAGGCACTTTGTGTCGACTCATGTCTTCTATGGTGTCGACACTAAGTTCTGCAGGAAGCCTCGGTGTATTTGTGTCGACACTTGAGGTCTCTGGTGTCAACACCACAAATTCTTCAGCAGCCTTGGGACTTTTGTGTCGACGCATCTTCAATTGGTGTCGACATCTCAAGTGCTGCAGGTGACCTTGGTTCTTTTGTGTCGACACGATTTCTATTTGTGTTGACCCAAAATTTCAAATACCAAAAGTGAGAAACACTTTTGTGTCGACACAAAACTTATTTGTGTCAACTCATTTTAAGTCCAGAGAGCTACGATTCTTTTGTGTCGACACAAAATTTGTTTGTATCAACACTAACTTTGATGCCTGAAGGATAACTTCGTGAAACTGTTAGGGTGCCTAACTATTTGTTCAAAGGGGTTGACACACTTGATGTGATTCAAGTATACTTTACCTTCAAAGTATTTGACTTATTTTTCAATTTAGTTTAAACACAAAATATCTTAAGTGTTTTAATCCTTTTGAGAGAAGTCATTTCTTTTTTGTTAAGGTGTCAAATCATTTGTTCAAAAGGTGTTAACACTTTTATTTTAGAAATATAAAAATATTATCCTTTTAAAGTCATTTATTCTTAGAAAATAAAATATAAAAATTATCAAAATCAAAATAAAAAAGCCCTTGAGCTAACAATCTCCCATTTTTTTGTGATTACAACCATATTTGCATTTTTTAGAAAATATTTAAAATATTTTTCAACAAGTGTTCTCTCTTTATTGATATGCCTTAAACAACATATATAATAACAGTGGCTAGGCATTCAAACAATATGATAGCACATATTTTTCATGTGATTTGCAACAAGTGATCAAAAAACATTCCGAGTTTATTAAAATTTCTGCAATATGTCGAATATGTGCAAAGTTATTTATTTTAATAATCTAAACACACATCAAAAGTATATATAAGTATTCATTGCCAAAATATTCAACAACATTCATAGGTATATGAACAAGATATAAGTAGTTATTCATCCAAGATATATATACCATTTGAATTTAAACTATCATCTATTCAAACCATTAAAACCAAACATTTTAAATGTTTTCAAGCAACTATTCAAACAATTCAAACAACCAACCAATAAAAATGTATGTGATACATCTTCATCTTCAATAAAAACTTAATGTTTGAACTTCTTCTTCTTCTACCCTTTACTCTCCCCTTCACTCAATTACCTGTTCTTCTCTGCCCTTTTGTAATCAGCAAAAAGAAGGGCTACTGGTCATCCATAAACTGTTTGAATTCTTTCTTCTCCTTGGCTCGTTGTTTACTTGCTGAAGCCCTTTCCTTGGATGCCTGAGCTTGCTCGCCTTTAGCTTCTGCCGCTGCCATTGCTTTATATCTGGCTGCCAGTGCCAGATCTGCTTCTCGCTTTAATGGAGCAGCTTTTTCTTCTTTAGTTTATTTAGGCTTGAACTAGTTAGCCCATGCTTGGCAAATCCACTGAAGATGCTCTTTCACTTTTTGAGAATTGGCTTGAATGGAAGTCACAATACCTTGGTCATATTCTTTCAGACTTGATGTAGGATTGCCTTATTGCAATTGACAATGGAGATAATATTGTTATCCATGGTCTTGTATAGGGCTCTCCCGACATTCGTGGTGTTCTCAATGTCTCGTCGGAGGCTTCAGTTGGTTTTATCAATGTGTTTGACTTTATTCGAGAGAGAAGAAACCGTTTGATTTAAGTAAAAAAAGTCTTGGTCGACTTTTGCTTGAAACAAGGTCACTTTGGAAGATAGAGCTTGGATCAAAGAGATAACTTTACATAGATCAACATGAATAGGAACAGGTGGAGCAGATGCAAAGGAGGGAGGAGGACGAGCAGAAGATGGACTAGAAGTATCAAAGAGTCCATGAACATCAGGTCAAGAGGGAGGAGAATCAAGATCTATGAGGATTGATGAAATATTTGAAGGAGAATGAGGAGGAGAGGTCCCACGACGAGAGGTGGTCCAAACACCATTAACATTTTCAATTTGTATATGTTTTAATGATGAACTACCATACAAGTCACGTTTTGAAAAGGCCACAGCCTTCTTCTCAGATAAGTTTATGCCAAAATGGCAAAAAACTTTAGTGAGATACATTCCATGTGAGAGGTGGTCCAAACACTATTGCCGTGCTATGAGAGTGGAGCATGTGAGAAATGAAGAAAAAATCTAGATCTAGATTTTTCTGTTCAAGAATACACCTCATTATGAAAATGTACATATATGTAACATCACCAAAATTTTCTATTTGGGGTAGGAAAATGTGGTTGACCATGTGATGTAAGATGCGCATTTCCGATTTCAAGGAGTTAGCCTCTAAGGGCTTAGTAGGGTCGATGTCATCATTCTCAAAGATATTTTTAACAGAATCAGAAAATAAAAAACCTTCAACCTCAATAGGTTTTTGGTTATAATAAACACAGATTTCCCCTTTTGGAATCCCAAGAATCTCATCTAGAGTGGAAAGAGTCCGAACAATGTCTACACCATTCACCCAAGTGGTGATGGTGGAAGTTGGAACGAGTGAAATGTGAAAGTGTGCATAAAAAGATTTAATCAATGTGGGATAGTGAGATTCTTTGATTTGAGGGAACCTTTCCCACCCAAGGCTTGAAAAGAGATCCTTAAATCTGATTGAAGAAGATTACCTCTGAAGTTGCTATGTTTTGTGGTACAATATCCGCCGTCGTCCCCGTTACCGTCTTCTTCTTCTTCGACGATCTAGGGTTAGAGGAACCCTTTCCACTGGACCGTTTTGATCCTTTACCCATCACTTTTGGTGGCATTTTGATGGAAAAGGGTTGAGATTGAAGATTGAAGGAG